>CAIGRB010084907.1:76903-100049 GCA_903798255.1 Fraxinus quadrangulata | reverse complement strand
TTTTATATGAAAATTGTCCATTAAATGAATATAATTTGTTTCAATTACTTATATATATATATATATAAGTTGGAAAATAATTTTCCCAACAAAGTGGTGGGAAAATCAATTCAAGGAAAACAAGGAAAAATGGGTCACGCGGGGGATATGGTGGAAAATCAATTTCAAGGAAATTTCTTCCTATCAAACAATGTAAAAGATGGAAAATTAAAAATGATTTCCAAGTTCCATGAAAAATTGGGGATATCAGACTAGGCCTAATTGTTGGAAGTTGGATTAGTTTCTCATAAACAAGAACTCTTTTTTCTTCCGATTTAGCCCCGTTTAGTGGTCTTCATTTTAAAAAAATATATGTTTTGAATAATATTATTTGGAGATTATCACGTTAAAAGTATGAAAATTTTTGAATTTACGTGTAGAATATTTTATTTTATGAATGTGATTTAAAATAAGTATAAAAATAAATTAGAGTAAAGCAAATTAAATTAAATGCCACCCAACAGTGCTTATTCAATTATAATTTTTTTAAACGCTTGTTTGAGCTTTAATTTCGTTGTAAAATACATTTTGAAATAATAGACTGATGGAGATGTGAGGTTAAAAATGAAGGAATTTTTTTTGTATTACTTGTAATATTATTTTAATGAAAAATGTGTGGTTGAAAAAAATAAATAAAAATATATTTTGCAAAAACTGAAATCAAACACGGGCTAAATAAAATATATTTTATTCTTATAACAACTAAAAGGTTTGACTCTAATTCAAATCAAGATGCATTTGGGGGTTTTGAGTTGACCAGATTCCACGCTCCCATAGCTTCCTTCCTCCAAAATCTGCCTACTGTAGCATATATTCTTGCATTTGTATACAAACTCCAGTTTTCCCCTTTAGTAAAGATTAAATTTATTTCATGATTGACTGTTAGCGTTTACATGCATTCAATCCGAATCTAAATGCGTAAATTGTATTGCTTTTAAGGTATGTAATCTGACACTATAACTTCATTACTTCATGCACACTCCTAATTATATGCTTCTGTTTTTCCAATTTAATGCTTAATTAGTTAATTAATATTGTTTGATTATCGGATCGCGTAGAATTGGGAGGAAATGAAGATGAATTTCACTACTCTTTTGCTGACTATAGTTCTAGCTCCAGTATTTTTCCACTGTGCAATTACGGATTCAGAGGTAAATTTTGTGGTGCTGAAAATATTCGATGAGATAAATGTTCTTTTATGAAAATTAATTAATGATGCTAGTTATTAATGTAGAAATAGTATTTGTTATTGGTAGGTTAATGGACCTCCAAAAGCTGTTTCAGACACGAAAATACAATCAATTTTAAAAGTTAATGAGAGTGACGGCGTGGATAAGAAAGTAGACATGGTAAAGAAGGTTGTGGCTGTTAATTTAAATGAACATGATTTGAGTAAGCAGCTGGAGCCAAAAAACGGAGGAAAGAAGGTGAATGATGGTGATTCAAGAGATGGCCAAGAGGATAATAAGGGTTTGGACTCCAAGTCTAAAGAGGGGAGCTTGTCTCCACCAAGAGAAAAATGTGACCCTTCATCAAATAGTTGCACAGACGATGATAAGACATTGATTGCTTGCTTGAGAGTTCCGGGCGATGGTACGCGCTTCACGTTCTTTGATAATTGTTGTTTATGGATTGATGGTTGCTCTTTGTTCACTAGTTGAATAACTTTTCATGTTTATTGTTAGGTTTTGTGACAAAAATTCTATATGATTTAGAAGATTGTTGCATAAAGGAAGCTTGTTTAATCTTGGTTTAGAAGTCCGGGGTTGATTAGGAATCAAATTTCATGTGATTTGAGATTTGGTTGATTGGAGGAAGTCTAAAGTACTTGGTTTTGTGGAGTCCTAAGTTGTGAAAATCAAATTTCAATAATAATTAGGAGTTTGACTTGAAAAGGGACTTTTGGATGACAAAAAACATGTTTTGGAATGTTAACCCGAAACCTAGCGCCCAAGCACTAGGCGTAGCGTCTGGTGCTGCAACAGTAACCTGATTGCGATTTTCGTTTTATTCGATTTTTGAGACTTCTTCTTCATCTTGGACTCCACAACTTCGAGATTTGGCTTCTATAAATACTCCACTAGATATAGACACTTCATAAGATGAAAAGAAAAGACTCAAGAGATATTATAAAGATCATTGTTGAATACATTAGAAACAAGAGAGAATTGTTTAGATTAGGTTGAAATGATTAAAATCTTGTAAGACAATTATTTGTTTCTTGGTATAATAAATTATCATCTTCTACAATTTTCTTGATTGTTGTGTGATCAATATTGTCCATATATTTCGTCTTTAAATATTTGGCCTATTTCTCAACAAGTGATATCAAAACGTTCTTGATATTGGGGTTAGTTTATAACAAGTACCAGAGCCAAGGGTTTTTTAGTGGTTTATTGAGAGGTCCAAATTAATTATTAGAGCGAGGTTGGAAATATGTCGATTGTTCAAGGATGACAACTTTGAAATTTGATATTTCGCTTTTGGATGCAACAGTAGATTTTCATTGTGGCAAATCAAAATGCAAGTGGTTTTTGCTCAATTGGATCTTGACGATACTTTGTTGGGGATTGATAGAATGTTTGCAACAATGACTGCGGAGGAGAAACAACGGAAGGAAAGCCCTATCTCAGATATATCGTCATCTTTCTAATGAAATTCTTCAGGACGTGGTAAAGGAGAAAAGTGTCGCTGCATTGTGGTTTAAGTTAAAGCAGCTTTGTATGACAAAGAGCTTGACAAGTAAGTTACACTTAAAGCAGCGCTTGTATTCTCATCGCTTGATGGAAGGTGGATCTTTGGAAGGTCATCTATCGATGTTTAAGGAAATCGTCGCTGATTTGGAAACAATGGAGATTAAGTATGATGAAGAGAATTTAGGGCTGATATTGTTATGCTCATTGCCGCCTTCATATATGACTTTTAGAGATATCATTCTCTATAGTCGGGATACTCTTACAATTGACAAGGTATATGATGCGTTTTATTCTAAGAAGAAGATGAAGCATCTAGTCGTCGGTTCTGAGGCTCATGGAGGGGGTCTTGTTGTTTGTAAGAGGAAGACGGATAGTTATGAAATGGGGCAGAGTCCATGATAACAACAACGGTATAGTTTGTTGGTATTGCAACAAGGGGCACATGAAGAGGGATTGCTATGAGTGGCAAAAGAGGTTTTATACTACAGATCAGGATGAACAATCAGAAAATTCCGATAATGTTAATCTTGCAGAAGAGAACGGCGATTGAGATTTGTTGGCGATTACTGAAGGTTGTAGTGGAAGAGGTTTGCTACTACAGATCACAATGAACAATCAAAAAATTTCAGTAATGTTAATCTTACAGAAGAGAACGGTGATGGAGATTTGTTGGCAATTACTGAAGGTGACTCCAAACCTGACGATGATTGAATTCTTGATTCAGCTTGCACTTTTCATATGTGTTCAAATCGGGATTGATTTTCTTTATATGAAACAGTTACAAGGGGTTCCATATTGACGGGAAGCAATGAGCTTTGTAGAATAGTTGGGATTGATAACGTCAAAATCAAGATGCTGAATGGGACGGTTAGGACACTTGTTCAGGTTCGATATGTTTCAAGTATAAACAAAAATCTGATCTCTTTGGGTGCTCTTGATTCAAAAGGGTACATGTATATCAGTTGAGGTGGAGTTCTGAAAGTTAGCAAGGGTACTCGGATTGCGTTAAGGGGGCGGAGAAAGTCCCGATTATATGTGTTGGAAGGTTCGACGATCACGGAGGAAGCAGTTGCAGCTTATGGTTTGGTAAGCGGTAACTCGGGTAGAGTTGGTTGTGATCGAGTTGTTCATGGTAATTTGGACAATAATATTGGGAAACCTTCTAGTAGCTCAGGTGAAGCTGGTTGTGATCTTGTTGCTCATGGTGATTTGAGCAGGTTTGACATCTCGGTAGAGTTGGGGTTGCTTATGGTGGTTCAAGCAAGTTTATTGATTCGGTTGGAGCGGGAAGTGAATGGAATGATTCAAGCAAGGATGGCGCGCAATGTAGTTTTGATGATATGTAGGGTTTTGATGTAGTTCACAGTTGCTGAGTATGCCCGAAAAGGACATGGCGTGCCCGGCAGGGGCATGATGTGTCCGGTTGGAACATGATAGAAGAGTTGGAGAATGACTTGAAGAGTGGAGATTTAATTCCTTATTATGGAATTTGTGTCAAGGTGGAGTTTTGTTAGGTTTTGTGAAAAAGAAATTATGTGATTTAGAAGTTTGTTGCATGAAGGAAGTTTGTTTAATCTTGGTTTAGAAGCCCGGGTTGATTAGGAATCAAAATGTGATTTGGGATTTGGTTGATTGGAGGAAGTCCAAGGTACTTGGGTTTGTAGAGTCCTAAATTATGGAGATCAAATTTCAATAATAATTAGGAGTTTGACTTGAAAAGGGACTCTTGGTTGGCAAAAAGTATGTTTTGGAATGTTGTAACCTGATTGCGATTTTTTCGTTTTATTTGGATTTTGGGACTTCTTCATCTTGGATTCCACAATTTCGAGATTTGGCTTCTATAAATACTCCACTAAGTATAGACCCTTCGTAAGGTGAAAAGAAAAGACTCAAGAGAGATTATAACAATTAGATCATTGTTGAATATATTAGAAACAAGAGAGAATTGTTTAGATTAGATTGTGGATCAAAATATTGTAAGACAATTGTTTGTTTCTTGGTATAATAAATTTTCATCTGACTTCTTATTCATCTTGGACTCCACAATTTCGAGATTTAGCTTCTATAAATACTCCACAAGGTATAAACACTTCATAAGGTGAAAAGAAAAGACTCTAAAGAGATTATAACAATTAGATTATTGTTGAATACATTAGAAACAAGAGAGAATTGTTTAGATTAGATTGAGATCATCAAAATCTTGTAAGATAATTGTTTGTTTCTTGGTATAATAAATTCCCCTCTTCCACAATTTTCTTGATTGTTGTGCGATCCACTAAATTTCATATTTTTCATATTTTTCATCTTTAATTATTTGGCTGGTTTCTCAACAAGTGATATCAAAACGTTCTTGATATCGGGGTTGGTTTATAACATCTATCTTGCAATAATCTTTGCATATATATTTTTGTATAGGCTAAACAAATCATATTAGTTCACGTCTTCAATAATTAAAAAAATAAAATAAAGGTTTTAAGCGAGGATGGCCAATTGGACATTTAAGACCTCTGCAGATGCCAGGCATGAAATATAGGGAGATAACATCATATGAGGCTTGTTCAGAGGAAGGCTGCATAGATCTCGTTTCCCATTGTCTAATATTAGATGGGTACATGGTTGACCAGCTCGAGTAAGACTTTGCCTAAGGTAATGTGTAGTCAATGCTATTTGTTCCTGAAGATTAGTGTAGTTTGGATAATGCTCTTCAAAGTCATTCTGTTTTAACACCATACTTCATATGATTGCAGATTGATAGAAATTCCATTTCCATCTTCAGATGACAGTTCTGCATTTAGCTGATCTGAGTTTTTAATTACCAGAAATGATTGAACTTGTTCTTATTGCATGATTTTATCTGATTATGACTGAGCTTGTCCTCGTACATTTTATTTTCAGTGGATTTTAACTATTGTATCAACTAATTTATGTTTGATGAGATTTTTTACTCTTGATACACTAGATTCTCCGGATCTTTCACTCTTGATTCAAAATGAAGGAAAAGGCCTTGTTAGAATCGCTATTTCGGCTCCTGATTCTGTTCAACTTGAGAAAAAGGAAATTCAAATCCCAGCGAAGGAATACTCAGAGGTATATATTTAACGTTTTAATAATGTATTTTGGGAAGTTTGAATACTGTTGAATTGATAGCTCTATTTGATACTGGTTCTCAGGTGGCCACGAGGGGGGACTGTTTAAATAAAGAAAATAGAATTAAATTCCATAAATATAGATTATGAATTGTCACATATCAGCGTACAAAAGGATCTAGAAAAGATTGTTAATGTGAACTATACATCGTACCATTTTTATAAATACCTCACAAATATCTCTTGATAGGTTCAAGATGTGCATGCTTATATTTGCACCAAAAAAGATAAAGAATTCCCATCTAGGAAGGTTTCTACAATTTTGTATGATCAAGTGATTTGAATTGCAAAGAGATTAATAATCATCGTTGGAGAATTGTGACTGAAGGCAGTTCCTGGACACAATAGGAAGTTATATTAATAACAATACATTTGACATTTGGGCTATTAGAATGGTTTCCAAAAGAGAAATGGAGGTGTGACACAGAAGTGTGTAGTGTAAAATTAGAGACGGAGATATTGGAAGATGAGAAAATGTAGAAAAGGATAGTAAATAGGGAGAGATAGTGGGGGTAAGAGAGAGATGTAGAGTAAATACTTCTTCAGTCCAGTCTTGGACTATGTTCCCGGGTGTACCTAATTCCCCAGGTAGCACCACGAACAGCGACCTCAAACTATGAATTCGGTTTATCCCAATGTTTCTATTCCATTCATTCCCACCTAGAGAAATTGCTTTATAATCATTTAGAATGACTATCAAGACAACTGACAACATATGGTAAGATTTTATTAGACTAGGGCTCCATTAAAATTAAATTTTGGGAAAACATGTATTTTAGAATAGTGATTTTTGGATAATGTGTGGTGGAAAAATATGGAAATTTTTTGGATTTACGTGTAATATTATTTTATTGGAGAATGTGTGGTTGAAAATAAGATTGAGAAAAATGAATTTTTCTTAAAATGGAGCACTAACAGGGGCTATATTTGATTGTGAAGATGCCGACAATAATTTAATTCTGGGCCTTCATGAGAATTCAATTGTGGATGGCTTTTTAAAGTGATGTTTTAAGCCAATTTGATGATGGTCGGGAGTTCGCTCTTGTTGGAACTTTGAATATAACCATCAGACCATGTGTTCTTTATAATTGTACTTTTGTTTGCTGTCAACCATGAAGCAATGTTTCATATTAAAATGAGCAAAACGAGAACAAGACCAACAAATGTGTGGTTTGACTTGACAAGTTGTAACAACTGCTAATACTGCACTTACATGCTATTACGTTGTTGGGTTTTTAATCTATGGCACATTTCCATGTATTAAGTTTTCTAAAACTATGTGCTAGCAGTTGTTCATCAGGTAAAGATGACATTGATCCTCCAAAAATATTTCCCGAAAAGATGATGATCAATAGCACAGCATTTTTAGAAATGAGTTTGAGTAACAAAGCTTTTATATGATGTACAACCACCAACACTGCTCATACATGGTTTTTGAAACAACTATATATGGGCACATGTTTGCAGATACTGCACCTTGCAGCTTATTGCATGTCAGTTCAGTAGTACGTGACTGTATTTGTTTTGAAGGACTTGTGGAAGTCGTGCTATGGTTGAATCCACGATTCTTACATTGTTTGTTGCACATACATTCAAGCCCCCTTGGGCTCATGTACTCATAATTATTGAGTTCCTGATCACGATCTTGGAATGTTACTATTGTACAATCCTTATCCTAACAAAGATTCTACTTTATGTGAACGTTATAAACAGCATTAATGAATGTTTGGTTATCTTTACATAGAAAAAAGTAATTTTAGTTTGATATTTAAGATATGGTGCTCCCTCGAAGCAATGGATATTTTACCTGAACACTGGCCTTAGTTGCTTTTAACTTTTTTCTATGTATATTCATGTATTCATTGACCTCAGTTGTATCATTTGTTGATTATTAAGTATGCTTTGCAATCACAATGATGCCAACTGCTGTCCATTATTTTGTTTGTTAACTCATGTTCATAATTGATTCTTCTTTATATGATAAGTAATTTTAAGTTCATTCAGATTATTGGGTAGGTCATGGAAACAGTGTCATTGTGCTATTCCAGAGCTTTTATTTTTTATACTTTATAATGTGTATTTTTTTTGGGTCACGCAGGTCAGGGTTTCCATCAAAAGTGCGGGAAGTAGTGATTTCATCATCCTCACAGCGGGCCATGGTAACTGCATTCTCGATTTGAGGGATCAAACTGGTCGGAAAAACTTCGACAGCACCTTGCAGTTCGGTTATATCAATCATTTCAAGCGAACTACCTCCATTGGATTTGTGTTTTTGGCTGCATTAGCATTACTGTCAGTCTGGTCATGCACCAAATTCTTGAGGCGGCATTTTGTGAGGAATCCTAAATACCAAAAGCTAGAAATGGAGTTGCCAATTTCCCGTGGGAGCAAAGTTGAGTCGGAATCAAACGAAGGTTGGGACGACAGTTGGGGAGATAGTTGGGACGATGAGGAAGCATCGAAAACACCATCATTGCCTGTCACTCCAAGTCTGTCATCCAAAGGCATTGCCTCAAGAAGGTTTAGCAAGGAAGGTTGGAAAGATTAGCTGCACAAAGTTACAAAACAGGTAAAAAGCTCATGCTTTACTTGAAAGAAACAAGAATAGAGTAATGACAGTCGTGACCAAAGTCTCAGCAAGCCAAGTTGTTCGACTAATATATGCTATACATTTTAACAGAAGGAACGCTGCTGTAGACGAAGCAAAAAGTCATGAGCTTAAAATATTTGTTCAAACTGGACTCCTTCCTATAAAACTAATCTCGAAGTAAATTTGAATAAATCAAACTTGAACTAATCTCTTGCTCTTGGAGTATGTTTATAGATGTAGCTACTTAATTGCTTGTTGTGAAACTTGTTAATCTTGATTTGAGATATTTTGGTAGGAATTGACATGGACCATTCATATTAACATTCCCAAAAAGCAAAATAGAAAAGAACATCATCATGTGTTGATTTTTGACAAACTAACAAGAAGCATGTGAATAGAAGCTCCACCATGTGCCACGTTTCAGTTTATGATTGGATGCACGTGGATTTTTGTTATGGGTTGTCGCATGGAGGGACCACCGTACTTTGCAATAGCTCTCACGTGTTGCAAGACGGTAGCACCATTTTTACTTGTTATTGATTCAACCGCCACGTAATCATTGTAAATATACCCCAATTTGCTTAATAAATGACAAAATTACTAATTCACGTAGCCAAGCACAAAGCTTACTTAACGTGGAGATATTGAAATACCACATATCATAAATTGAAATTTTGGTTGAGATTAAAATTTAGATTTTTAATAGAATCAAGTCAACAATTAATTATAATCATATATTTTATGGACTCACGATTTCAATCACGTATTTCATCAAGTTTTATTAAAATTTGCTAAAAATTTAATTTTATCCCTCATAAAAAAAGGGGTGGGGGTAACTAAGCATACTACTAAGACTCACACGAGAAAGTTAACGAAAATTCTGAAATTTAATCGAAATTTCATTTTGCTACATAAACTCATCACTAAGCTCATGTCGGTAAAGATTGAAGTTGGATTTTTAGTAGTTTTTTATGAGAGTTGATGAATGTGTGATTAAAATGATGAGAGTTCCATGAAATATGTGGCCCTTGTTTGAAACTTATTTTTTTCTCTTTATTCATTTCAACCACATATTCTATCAATAAAATAATATTACACATAAACTCAACAAAATTTCTGACTTTTTAACCACACAATATTTCATCAATCATTATTTAAAAAAAAAATTCACCTAAAATGGGTGTCAAACAGGGACGTGGTTAAAATTAATTATTTATAGGGTAAATCAATCTTCCCATTTTCTTTCCTCGTGGCCAACCTATAACATTTTTTCATGCAAACTAAATATGTAATTATTATTTTTCAAATCATAATAACATTTCCCACGAAGTTTACATTTTACAATGATTGGTGAGTACGAATAATCACTGTCTTTTTCCTGTTAGTTAAATCTTTACAGAAATTTAAAAGGAGACAAAATATCAGATTTTCTGACAGGTGTAGATTACCAAGAAGATTTGGGTCCAAAAATCTATCACCTTAATTGACTGGGCTCGTTGTACTCAATTTCTCAAATCTCGTATTCTTGTCCTTTCTCCAATTTCTTTATCGACTCAAAACAATACTGTGTTTAGTGAAACTATTGGGTCTACAAATAGAACATAATTTAATCCTCAACATGTTAGAAAGATAATATATTTATTTAAATTTAATTTCAACTCGTACAAATTCAATAATTCTTGGTATTCAATCTTTCCATAATTATATAATAAATATTTTACGTGCTTTGCACAATACATTAAAAATTTTAATCGGCACATGAAGTGAAAAATATTCGGGATCCACCTCGGGTTACTTTTAAAAAAGGAAAAGAAAGGAAAAGAAAAAGAAAGAAATTGTATATCCAAAACTTAAAATCATTTTGGACATAGTAATTGCTCCATGCATGAGTTAAAAATTGAGATAACCTCAGATTATATGTCACTTGAACTTAAAAAAAGGTTATGCAAACAAGTGAATGAGATTAGTATGTCCCAACTACCATTTTCACAGATTTTTCCGTAGTGTCAAGATTAATGATGTCTAGGGAAAACATTCTATGACCGTCCAAAGCTTATTAATCATATAATATTTTATGAAAATGACATTATATATTTCTTTCTTTTTCTGTTTCATTTTAAAATCTCTTGTATATATGGCAATATTACACTATTTTAATAATTACTCTATTAGAAGGTGCTATTGGAGGATTTAGTAGTTCACTTTATTGCCAAATCTGATATTATTTAATGTTTAATGTGACCGTGACTCCTTAAATACTTTATAGATAGTTCTTTCAATCTTAAGCTTATTCTTTGAAATGAAAAAGATGGGTAGAAATTTTTTAGAAAGCGTGAATGGAATGGACAAGAACTATGAGCAAATCAAATTATTGTAACATTATTAAAAAGGTGGAAGATTATTGAAATAAAGGGTGGACCAAAACTCCAAATTCGCTTGAAATAGTAAGAATGTCCATTCCGGCGCTCCACATGCTTTGCTACGTGATTGGCTCACCGAAACTGGGACCCAATTTACGAATTTCTATTATTTACCTTGATTTCCGCTAATTAGTGCCCCCATGCTCGTGTCCTAGGCTTAATATGATGGAACGTGCACAAATTCTTCTTTTATTTTCCCGCCAGCACGGACCATTGGAATATTTTTTTATCCACGATTAATGGAATTGAAGTAAATAATTATTTTTTTCGTTCGATTAAATAAAAGATTTGACTTTTTTGATTAATGGATTATGGCGACTTTAATTGTTTTTAAGTCAAAATTTGACTTGCTGACTTATAACCCGTGGGTACTATTTCCTTACAAGCAAGAGATTTAGGAATGAAAAATGATAAATTCTTGATGTTGAAATGAAATATGGTCCAAGTCATTCTAGAATATGCTGCCATCTGTAAGATGCTAATTTGTTGAGTTTAAGAAGACAACAGTTATTTAATTTTTTTTTTATATTAAAAAAAAAAAATACATTTGGTCTTGTCATCGACTAAACACAATAGTTTGAATTAGGAATTGGACATGAAAAGACATTAAAGGATCCAAAGGAATCATTACGAGGTGGTGGTAGGGGAATCTCTTCAATTTTTGAATATATATATATATTTTGACTCATTGTGGGCTTCAAAAAACATGGAGAGTTCCCATCTATTCTTTGCTTGTTTAATTTGGTTAAGTTGTGAATTCATGAAATTTACATGCATGATTAATATACAATGCCAGATAATCTAAATAGCATTGTATCGACTTATCCATTGTCCAATGCTAATTATCAAATATGTAAGAGAATATTTAGTAGGTTAAATTAAAAACGATATCTCTTCTTATATTTACAAATGCTTCACAATTAGTCATAAAAACATATTAAAATTGATTTCATAGTTACCGAATTGTTCTTTATAGACTAAAATTCAAAATATTATTTCAGGAAACAAAATTGACGCTAAAACTTGATGCTGGGAAATCACTTCTTCTGCAGCCTATCTAAAGATTCATGTAGAAAATTGAAAATATTAATCATTTTTAACATTAATAGAGAGATTTATCAAATTCCAATCCTTAATTGGGGACCATGGATATCAAAATCTATAAAGGGTGGGTCAAATCTTAATCTAGGAGCACGTGAGGTAGGGGTAGTAAGTTCGATTTCCAATGGCATAGTATGAACCCTGGATAACATAGCCTCAACAAAATTGCATGTGATAACTTTGTGGTTTTCTTTTTTTTTTTAGCTGTACTTGTATAGGTTCATCTAATTTAGCTCATGACAACTGGGCTAGGTATTTAGTATAGTCACTATAATTCACATGTTGTCTCAAATAAGTTCAGCTCCATATAAACTGAGAAAGAGATGTGTGAGTTGAAAAAAACGCATAGCCTGCTAACCTTTTTGGCTCATTCACACTTATTTGCTTACTCTTTTTCAACATAACGATTTTCACACTCCAAGAAATACCAGGTAATATATAATATGAATATAAGAATAAAAACATTGCTGATAATTGATACACATCAGTACTCCAATTAATGGTCACAACGAAGGTTAACACAAAGAAGTTAAAATTAGACAGCGTCATAAAACTCGAGCATTTACTGTCCTGTTTGAGACATGATATTTTTCGAAGTTAGAGTGACTGTTAATAAGAGTGACTTGAAGAAATAAGGGTATTATAATAGCTAAAAGTCTTTTTAATGGAATTTTTGGAGCTGATGGATCACATAAAATGTGTAGTTAAAAGTTAATAGCACTTGTATATAATTGAAAATGAAGATTGAACATCTTAAAATCTTAAAAACATTTACCAAGGACATAATTGCCACACATTTTCTTGCAAATTTATCAGTAAGTTCAAAAAAAATACAAAATATAATATAAATTTCATCAACCTACAGTTTAATCATTCCTGTTGTCCAATAATTAAGACGATGCACATTAATTATTCTAATGTTTTCAGCAGTAAAAACAAAGACCTAACAATAAGGACCCTCCACCTACCAAGTCTCACTCACATTGTGTGACCTAACAACGGGAGCTGGCAACCGATACAGGAACTTTGGCAGTGACCGTAACAATACCGGCGCTGACAGGTAGAAGATGAGAATACATTAAAAAGCACAAAATAGAAAATTCGGGGTGTTTGACTTTGCCTTTTCCTGCCACTCTTTTGGTTTTCCTCTCCGCGTGTTTCTTAAATCTTCATTTTCTAACTAAAAGTTAAATAAATATTAAACAAGTCAAAATCGCCTAGTCTTTTTAATCAAGTGCGAACTCAAGTTGCAGTTACTTTTTTGTGAAATATGACAAGTCCTTGACCCTAGTTTTTGGATTACTGCTGTCATTGTAGAAAAAAGGTTCGACAAACTTTTTACAAAAGAACACTAATAATTTTTCATTGATTTTCAACGCAACAATGACGGAAAAATGTACAATAACCCAAATATCTACCTAGATTAGACCAGTTGTAAACAGTCAAATAATTTTACCGAATTTTGTCGGTGGCCCATTTGCCAGATAGAAAACTTAATAGGCGTGAGTTATTTGTCAGGTTGTCGAATCATATTACAGGTCAAAATTTGAGATGCTGGTCCAGGAACCATTTCTCACTATGGAGCCACGTGTTCCTTGTTTACTTGTAGGTGTGAACAGTGTGTTATTGCTTCCTTGTATTGAAAATTGTCCAATATCAAATAAGATACATTATTATTAACAAATATGAATTACCATTATTTAATGTAGAGATATATTATGAAAAATATAAATAAAATTTATAGCTCCAACATATATTAATTAAGTTATTTAATATGTTTAAAAATAGAAATAAATCTATCTTTATGGGACGAAGGGAGTAATTACTATTAAGATAAATCCGAGTCAACTTATACCACTTAGATTTATTTAAGGTTGTGTTCATAGACTACCTTCCCATTGTCGGCGCATGGCATCTCTTGCATTTCTTCTGCGACTACCTTTTCAAACGAACTTCGACATTGAGTCACGAAGTCCTAGCTCAATTTGAGCAAATACACGTCTTAAAAATCTAACGTATAGAAGTCCTTGTATGAATGTATTAATTAATATAAAGATCTAAACTACTTCTTTCAACAAGGTTAACTTTTAAAATGGAACTCTAGTTTTTTAAAAAGAGTTGCTCAAATGAACTTAAAACAATTCAACACATAGTAGCACTAGCAGCCAAATGTCAAAACACATTCCCTTCGAAAAGCATGCACCTATGATTATTCTGCAGCAGTAAGTTTCTGGCATATCAAACAAAAATTGTAGGCTGATTTATTTATAAATAAAAATTGCAATGCACATGCTTCTCCCCATTTTCATCACCCCTCGTATAATAATTTTTTTTTAAAAATAAATAAATAAATAAACTGCATCAATTAATTTCTGCACGTCTTCCTTCCCTCCTCCATATATACTTGCTTCTGCCCTTCTTCTTCTTCCAATCCCCACTCACTCTCTCTCTCTCTCTCTCTCTCTCTCTGTCATTCTCCATTGGGATTCATTCTTGAAGTTGTAGCCAGTAAACCAGAGCTACATTGACATTTTGTTAAATATACAGTTCTATACATTACACAGTCATTTTCTGCTTAATTTTAAATGGATAAAACTGTGGGATTCTGTATTAAAATGGCTCCCCTGTTTTTGGTTCTTGTGATTCTGCCTTTGGCATTAGCTGGTGGTCATGACTATGGTGCAGCTCTAAGCAAGAGCATTCTCTTCTTTGAAGCTCAGAGATCTGGTTACTTGCCAAAAAATCAAAGAGTCCAATGGAGGGGCAATTCTGGCCTCAATGATGGCAAAAATAGTGGGGTATGTTTCTCTGCCTCGGCTCAACTGAATAAAAGATAATATTTTTGCTTATTTTCCTTCGTTAATATGGTTCGAATTAAGCAGGTGGATCTGGTGGGAGGATACTACGATGCAGGGGACAATGTGAAATTTGGGTTGCCAATGGCATTCACCATAACCATGATGTCTTGGAGCATAATTGAGTATGGAACCCAAATGAGTTCTAGTGGAGAACTTGGAAATGTCCTTGATGCTATTAAGTGGGGCACTGATTATCTCATCAAAGCCCACCCTCAACCTTATGTCCTCTATGGAGAGGTAACCTCACCCCAGCCCCCAATTGATAGTAGTAATCGGGTTCATTCATATTCACAGACATCTATTGTTGAATTCACCTGATTTTTGTGAATAGGTTGGAGATGGAGACACGGACCACTATTGCTGGCAAAGGCCGGAGGACATGACCACATCAAGGGCAGCTTACAAGATTGACCCTAGCCACCCGGGTTCCGACCTTGCTGGTGAGACGGCTGCAGCAATGGCGGCTGCATCTATCGTCTTTCGCCGTTACAACCCTGCCTATTCGGCTGAGCTCATCAAACATGCCTATCAGGTTAGTAGTTTAGTTTCTTAAACAATTTTTTTAACTGACCAGTGTGAACTTTAGAGTAACTGAATGGCCAGTGGTCATCGACTCATTTGGACTAAGGTCGGCAGGCAGTTGAGAATTTTAGGTTAATGAAATGGTCATATTTACTTTTTGTCAGGCAGGTTGTTGGTGATGTAATATAGCAGTGGGTTACCACATTTATGACCAAATTTCCATAAATAAAAAGGATGCCCTATTGGTGCATTTTAGCAAGCTCATGTTTTACAATCCCACTAGAGCAATTAAAGATTTAATTTTAATAATATGAAGTCATCTACAAGAATGATTAGGAGACGACCTTTAGCCCCTAATAAATGACACCGTTTTATACTGCATCTTAACCTGCCATAAACTCTTACTTTACATGCACTTGAAATCTATTATTAGAGTATCTCCAAGATACTCTTTAAACATGAGATACTCTCTATTTTAAAGAGTCAACATTTAAAATAATGCTCCAAGAAACTCTTTAAATTAACATTTTAATTTGAAGAGTTGGAGAGCCAAACTCAATCTCTATAATTAAATGAAATATGGATTTGGCTCTCGGGTAAGTGCAAGTGTATAAGCAACTTCCATCCTGTACCATTGGAGGCATAACCTGCGATTTACCTCCTTTATCAAGGCCCAGGGCAGGGTAGGTAGGGGCCGTCTGGGAAGCGGTTCATCCCTTTTTTTATAATTAAATGCATTCAAAGTGTTTCAATTTTCAATGTAGGAAAATAATAAAATAATTTAAAGAAAAACAAGTTTAAATAAAAATAATAAATATTTTTTGGGAATAGTAAAATTAAGTGTTAAATATAAAGAACTTGTTGAAGTACTTCAAAATTTTAACTCTTTAAATTTATAGATACTCTCTAAATGATAGAATATGCTCTTTAAAAATAGAGAGTTTTGGAGATATTCTTAACAAAATGAACAGAGATATTAGAGCATAATAATTAAAGAACAAATACTTCAAGACCTCTCTCTTTCTCAATTTTATCTGCTATCTCCTTTTCACTTTACCAAACATTCTATGTCAAATGCTATATGTCGCCTTGAATTAACAAGTAAAAGGTAATTGTCCGAGTAAACAGGATAAGCTTGTACTGTATTATAGAATCTCAAACGTAGATCATTTTGTTTGTTTAGTTGTATGCGTTGCACCACGAATAGCAAGCCTATTTATAATATTCGTTATGACCCTTGAATTTGGACTTTATGCCTCATAGTCATTTGACAAGCTTAGTTCCTTTTTTTGTTTCAGCTATTTAATTTTGCAGACAAATACAGAGGTAAATATGATGGCACCATCACAGTGGCACAGAAGTATTACCGATCTGTCAGTGGATATGCTGTAAGTCATTCGATTGTATTTAAAAGTGACAAAGAAAGGGCACTTCGCACGACCAAACATTTATTATAGTGAAAATTGTAATTTTCTATCTTATTTCTTCACTAATTTTGTGTTTGTGAATAATGGTTTACCAGGATGAGTTGTTGTGGGCAGCTGCATGGATGTACAAGGCCACAAACAATCAGTACTACTCGAACTACTTAGGGAAGAATGGAGATGCACTTGGTGGAACTGGTTGGGCCATGACTGAATTTGGTTGGGATGTTAAGTATGCCGGTGTCCAGACCCTGGTTGCTAAGGTAACTTGTCTTGACTTGTCTTAATTTCCTCGATAGTACCATTGATTTACAGTGTGTCATAATATGGTCTTGCAGTTCT
Source organism: Fraxinus quadrangulata (assembly GCA_903798255.1). Classification (NCBI taxonomy): domain Eukaryota; kingdom Viridiplantae; phylum Streptophyta; class Magnoliopsida; order Lamiales; family Oleaceae; genus Fraxinus; species Fraxinus quadrangulata. The sequence goes on along the minus strand of CAIGRB010084907.1, from coordinate 82,911 downwards.
TGATGGCAGGGAAAGGTGCTGGTTATGCACAAGTCTTTGAGAAGTACCAGGAAAAGGCTGAATTTTTCATGTGTTCATGCCTTGGGAAGGGCACGCGTAATGCTCAGAGGACTCCCGGGGGCCTCATTTTCCGGCAGAGATGGAATAATATGCAATTTGTGACAAGTGCTTCATTCCTTCTCACTGTCTACTCCGATTATCTGTCCTCTGCCAGAAAATCCCTGAAGTGTGCTTCTGGTTATGTCACCCCGTCTGAGCTTCTCTCATTCGCAAAATCTCAGGTAAAGTATAAGATATTAATCTTTCCTCTCAAATTCTGTTTTAGACTGTGTAGATTGCAGAGTCTAGTTATATGGAATTAACTTGAACATGCTTCAATTTCTCTATGCTATTAGGTGGACTACATTCTTGGAGACAACCCTAGAGCCACAAGTTACATGGTGGGATATGGAAACAATTACCCGAAGCAAGTTCACCACAGAGCATCCTCAATTGTCTCGTATAAGATAAACCCTTCTTTTGTTAGTTGCCGAGGAGGGTATTCCACTTGGTTTAGCAGGAAGGCAAGTGATCCAAATCTCCTCACCGGTGCACTTGTTGGCGGACCAGACGCCTATGACAATTTTGCTGACCAAAGAGACAATTATGAACAAACTGAGCCTGCTACTTATAACAATGCTCCCTTCCTTGGTATATTGGCAAGACTACATGGCGGCCACAGCGGATACAATCAGCTACTTCCTGGTATTTAAAGCTCAATGACTTCAAAACTTAAAACTTCGAAGTTTTCTCAACATCTTTGCTTTTTCTTGATAACCTATTTTGCATTTTGTTTATCCAGTGGAACTTCCTTCACTTAAACCAGTTGCTGCTCAACCAAAGCCAGCACCCAAACCAGTTGTAAATCCAGCTATAGGTAACATCCTGTTTCTTCTTTAAGTTGGTATTTTTTTCAATTCCATTAATTGAAAGGAAAGAAGTGTTATTGGATATTGGACTATGAGGAGCCTAATATTGAGGGATATTGGGTATTGCATACTTGTAAAGAAGGGGTTACTGCTGTAGTCCTTATAAGGGAGCTTTCCAATTTCTTTTTACGAGTAACCCACGTAAAGAAATCTCGTTTTGGGATGACATATCTAATGTACAGAGCTGTTTTGCAGCCAATTCAATTGTCCTCGAGCAGAAGGAGACAATTTCATGGGTTTTTCAAGGAAAAACTTACTACAGATACTCAACGAAAGTGACCAATAAGTCTACAAAAACCCTGAAGGACTTGAAGCTCTCTATTACAAAGCTTTATGGTCCTCTATGGGGTCTTACGAAGGCTGGTAATTCTTACTTCTTTCCAGCATGGATAAACTCTTTGCAAGCCGGAAAAAGCATCGAATTTGTGTATATCCACTCGGCTTCTCCTGCAGATGTCTCAGTATCAAGCTACTCCCTTGTCTAAGAGGAAAAGAAAGCTATTTATGAAGAGAAATTTATGCGGTCTTTATGGGATTTTATTTTAAGAATTGTGCAGCCATACAAGACATGGTCAAGAAGGTCTTTGTCTTTTTATTTACTGTGAATTTGGATTATGGAATGATTTGTTATCTGAATAGGGATTTAGATGGAATTAGGCTAAATAAGGTTGAAGATTGGAGGAAGAAAGGAGTGAAGAGAGTATTTAAAAGAGGTGCTCATCCTCTTTCTTTCCCACTTCACTATTCTGGTAGAGATATAGCTTGAGATGGAGGGAATGAAGATTGAGACTGAGAAGTACAGATTCACTTCTCAACAGAGTTTCTAACTTCTAAGTCTTCCTTTTTCCCTTGTATTGTATTGTCCTTTTTTGTGTGTTTGGTTGTTGTAACCTTAACAACATTGTTTGCAATATGAATACAATTTCTGCAGAAGTCTTGTTTTTAACATTGTTCAGTGCTATCCAATGTTCCATCATAACATTTTATGGACTGGAAGGCGTGGATGGCAGGTAGTTACTGTTTTTCTGAATTTTAGTAACCATTCTTTTTGAATCAAGTGTGTACCCTGCATTCCTTAAGTGGTTGTTATGTACAAATACTAGAGGAAACCAAGAATAAGCCCAAAAAACGAGGCGTTCACCTTGATTAACTTGGACTCGATGGACCACGTATCTACAATTGCATACCACAGCTGTAGCACGACAATGAAGAGACGACTCCAAAAATTGCTACAAGAGTTGAGTGCTTCAACCATCAAATCTGTAATTTTTCTTTACCATCACGCAAAAACCTGAAATATGAATAGTGCAAGAAAAGAGCCTGTTGCTACGATATTCAATGCACAATACATTACAATTTATCCAAAACTCAGATAAAAGTTGGCGAAACGCCTAGCATCACACCTTCTATTTCTTATTTATACCAATATACAACTGTGAAGGAAAAAGTACAAGTCGTAACCTTGCCTTGCCTTGCATACTTTACAAAAGGCAAAAAAGAAAGGAAAAAAACAGAAGTAAACACGAACAACAATCAATATTAACATTCATTGTAGTTGCACAACTATGATACTGACGTTGTCTCTGCTTCCCTTAGCAATGGCAAGCTCTGCTAGTGCTGCCGTTGCCTCTGTAGCAACACTTTCCCGTGAAAATTGGCTATTGTTCCTGCAAAGACTTTGTCTCACAACTTCACATGCAAACTCATTTGACACCACATCCCACAAACCATCCGTCGCTATTATAAGAAAGTCATCAAATTCAGTTCGTCTTTGGACCTCAACCTCAGGCTCGGAGATTACAAAAGGTCTTAGATAATAATCACCTGAAATCAAATCGATTCTTGAAAATGGATTGGGTATGTTCAAACAAGAAACTGAGCTACTCGCAGTACATGCATAAATGTAAATGATCAACATTAATCAGCTAACATTGCCAATTGCAAAGCTATAAATTAAATTTTAAACAAATGCAGAACAATCCAAGGATGGAATTGGGCTGCTAGAGGTGTAAGCTCCATATTTTTTAATGGTGATTCCGAAACACTATTATTTTGTTAATTACTCGGCGAGGCAGAATGTCCCAACCCACTTTAGAGACAAAAGTTTTAAAGAATTATATTTTATAATCTTTAATGTTAAAATATAGAATAAATACCTATAGATCTTGAAGTGGCAAGGATTCCTTCGACTCGCCAACCATTCCAGTTTAGAACCCTTCCTCCCAAAGCTTCTATTCTCTCCTTCTCATCTTGTCTATCGGGCTATAGGAAAAAGCATAAATTATAAATCGACCCTTGATTCTAATCCTACTCTACTCTGTTTGATCGAAGCATATGAGTAGTATTCTTCATTAAAAAGACACCAATGCCTATACAACTTTAGAGATTTTACCAAAAATATTTAACACGTACATCAACTTAAAATCGAATTACAAAGAAAACATTTTCCTTGTCCCAAGCCAAATTAGGAAAACAGTGAAACGTCACCTTATGATCACATGACAGCGGCACCGCAACACTGCTTCGAGAAAGAACCGCCCTTGAGTCACCGCAATTCCCTACCACCAACTCCTCCTCACCAACTAAAACCACCAACGCCGTCGACCCAACCTTCCTCCACTTCGCAGCGTCACCTTCTTCCACTCCAACTTCTCCGTCTTTATCCATACTTTTAAAACATTCCCCCATCACTTTTATCCAGTCAAATTCTATTTTCTCCCTCAATTTCTTTTCCTTCTCTATATGCTTCTCAAGATACTTATGCATCCTCTTACTGCATTCTTCTGCCACCTTAGACCCTCCGTGCCCGTCGTAAATAGCGAAAAAAGCATAGTCTGCCCCCGCCATCCAAGGTGGCGCCACCGTAATAGCATCCTCCATCGATCTCCTCCGCCCCAACATCGATATGTGTCCATAACTCAAACCACTAGAAAAATTCTTTAACTTGCTTTCTCCACTTGATACACAAATTTCCTCCAACGGTGATCCGCCACTATCTGATGAAGCCGAGGTGGATGATTGCGACTCCGAGCAAAGTTTGAATTCGGACGCCAATCTAACTGACCTCAACCTTTGAGTTTCCAGTTTTTTCCGGCGAGCCTTTCGCTCTTTTATAGCGTGTAAATTGCTCGCCTTACCTGACTTGGGTGTCATTCTCATACCTGCATCATTTTCCGGTGAATGCACTAAATTTTTCAGAAATTAATTAGAATTGTGTGTGTAATGTGTATTTTTATAGAGCTGTTGAAGGGAAACGTGTCGTGCAAAGGGAAATATTTGTTTGATAATGAGCGAAGAAGCGGCTGGCGGTATTTTTAGAGTGACACGTAGTTGCAGGGTGTAGGTGGTGGCTGCTTCGGCGAAGGAGATTATTACGCATTTGTTCGTGGGAAAACTAAAACTCCAGCGGGTCTACTACATGTTAACGTGATATTTCAGCTGTTAGCCAGTGCCCCGTAGAATTTTAGCTTCGTCGAAATTAGTATTTACTGGGTTATCTTAATTTTTTAATATCTTAGTTCATGGTTCAGTAAAAAAACTTACCAGTAGCTGCATGAGACCGAGAATGACTGGGAGTAGAGCTTTCGTGCACCTGAAATAAGGCATCACAATGGTGGTGCATATGTATATATATATATATATATGCTCAAGTTGAGTTTCCTTGGTTGAGGTGTAGATAGAATCCAAGCAAGATTAGGATGTCTAGGTCATGCCTGTTGGGTTGTGTGCATAGTACAGTTTTACTTAGAAAATAATAATAACAACATTCTTATATTAAATAAAATTATTTTTTATTTCATTTATTATTAAATATACGAATTAAAATGGCTATAATTATTTGTGATGATAAAAATTGGGTACTTGCGTTGAGAAGTTCATTGTGTCACATCTTATATTTTGATCATAAATAATTTGTTCATTATAAATGTATATGGGTTGGTACTTTATATCAGAAGGTTGTAGTATTGTCCGATTCATTATTCGGATTTGTGATTTGTACTTATCATAAAAATAGTTAAGGTCCTATTTGTTTCTGCTTAAAATCAAATTTTAATCTATGTTAAAGTCAAATAATCAATATTAACTACATCTTTCATGAGTCCCATAACTTTTCAACCACACATTTCAAAAACTTATATCACAATCTACTAGTACACTTTAGGTGTATTGAATGGATCACGTGTCGAATTTAATTCTATAGCATGACCGTAGGGAGAATTAAATTTCACTTGACCGATGTGTATTTCATCTAAATCACCTGACAGAGTTATGTATATATTTTCGTGATTTTAATAGTTCTTTGATTCGTTAATGAGTGAAATTAATTTGATTGGTCAAATATTTCGATAAGTTGTGAACTTGAGAATGAGCAAAGTAGAGAATATGAATTCATGTCAGGAATCGTTGCCCTAAAAAATTGGTATAGCGTTTCTGTTGAACGGTTAAAATCTGAACTCAATTTTTAGCGACGACTAAATTTCGATATCTGTGATTTGTTCACAAGACCGTTGAGAGTAATAGTACTTAAGTTAGTGAGAATAATTAGAGGAGCAAAACGGTCATTTATACTCATACCTATTTATTGAATTTCGGACGAGAATAAAATACATAAACGACAGGTCAGAGGAAAATGTTACAAATTTATTGACTTCTATAATCTTATATATTTCGAGAGTTCAGTCTTTTACCTTTAGTGGAAAATGCAAAGAATAATAATTAGATTATGTGGTCTATGGTCGAGTAAACATGATCTAATTATTGGAATTTGGAAAATATATGTTCGATCAGGTCCATATGGTAGCTCTATAAAGTATTTGAACTTAATTACGGTAATTATAATAGTTTTGGACTTAATAAAGTGTTGTACTTACATGTAATTATTATAAAAGTTGTAACCTTAATTATAATTATAATTGAAGTTCTAGGACTACACATGTAATTAAATGAAAACTAATTGGATTTGAATTTTAATTAAAAATCCTACTTGAATTTGGGCATATTTATCTTGAATTCGATAATTAGCATCTTTCCAGTCCTTCA
>CAIGRB010084907.1:30656-70475 GCA_903798255.1 Fraxinus quadrangulata | reverse complement strand
GTGCATTTCTATAGTTACTTTACCTCATAAAAAAATGTCAGAAATTCAATTTCATAAAAAACCAGATGTGCCACACTTTATTTATAGAGATGAACCGAACAAGAAGCCCTCAACCCAAAAGGTGAGAAAAAAGGTGCACTTCGAAATAGAATCAAACCAATTGCTCGAAAGTGAAGAAAATGGGAATTATTACGAGAGGAGAAACAATTCAGCTAGTCATAGACATGTTGAGAAGGAGAAATTATCTTCGACTAAAGTGAAGATATTGATGACTAAAGAAGAGGCTGCTCGATTGCTATCAAAATGTAAAGATGGAGGGGTGCTTGAATTCAAAGATGTAGCTCGAGAGCTTGTTCAGATCCCTGATAATCGAGTTAGCTTCGTCTCTCCATGAAATTTTGATAAATTAATTGGTTGATGAACTGATGTCAATTAGCTTTGAAAAGTATTAAAGACTGCGTCTATTTTACAGCAACTTGAATATATAGTTACTGTTGATTTGGATACATTTTCATGTAATCTCTTGGAGTTAAACTGCAAGTGACTTAGATACGTTCTATTAGTATGTATTTGCTTTGATATAGAAGTGCCACAACGTGAAAAACTGCCCCAACCCTGTGTTGAGCCAACCACCTCTGAGTTTGGCTTTAAAGGCTCGTGGTACACATGGGTCTACACGATCTTGTATTCATATAAAAAAGGAATACAAAACAAAAAAGAAGAATTGTGTCGAGCCAGTCCTGGTTGGATTTATTCCTCTACATTGATACTGAAAAGTTGAAAGATTGTACTGGAGCTAGTTAACTATGAGAGTATATAGTTAACATTTTCCTCCTCCTCCTCATTAAATTAAGTATGTCGAAAATGTTCCCGGTGGTCTTAATTCTATTATGGTATGAGTATATTATTTCCGAACGAATTTTCATTACTATAATCTTCCAATTTTCACAGTTTAAATAAATTCTTGATAAACTTTAGGTTAATTGATTGTTTTCTTGATCAATGGCCTCCTAGCTAGTGTATTTAGCCCATGTTTGTTTACCATTAATCTAAAACATTGTTTGCTACAGTAAAATTCTCCGCCACACATTCACTCAATAAAATATTCTACACACAAACCAATAAAGTTACTTTAAATTTCAACCACACATTCTCCAAAAAATACTATTCATCACTCTATTTTCAACCCAATAATGGGTGACAAACAAGCCCTAAAATTTCTCAACTGTTTGGACAACACTAACTACTGTTAATCCTAAGAGTGTTTTGACATGATGTCCCTTTGCAATTAATTAGTTACGGAAAAGAAAAGGAAATAATTTTATTTTCTTAAAATAATATGAATATTAAAATCATCACAAGACAAAATCAAATATTCACTTTCGTTGTATATATAGAAATTACTTTATTTTCTTAAAATAACATGAATAAAAAATAAAAAATAAATAAAAGTTTAACAACTAGAAATTGTTGCTTCCAATTTATTTTCATTTTGGTCCTTTTGGATTGTTTAAAATTAATGAGTTGATAATACGTCCAATTTTACCTTCTCGTCTTTAGGCAAAAAAATCATTTTTCTTTCTTATTGTTTTTAGTGGACATTATTTTTACTGTAAAGAGATTTTTTTCTCTTTTTAGTTTTTACACATTGATTTCATCCAAAATTTTAAGAGAATAAAAATAAATTAAAATTTTAAATCTTGTAAAACATATTTAGTATTAGCGTTTCTTTGGGAGTAAAATATTGTTTTGTAGTAGTCTTATCACATTAGCATACAATTGAATTTTAAAATAATACGACATAGGCTTAACCTAACATAAATATCACGAGCATAAAAAACCAGTGCAAAAGTACTAGGTTGAGCTCTCCTGTCCCCTCCCTGATTTCTTTTTCCTCCCCGTCCCTGATGAATTAGGCAACGAGGTTACGTTCGGCACAAATTTATAAAGAGGAATGATAGTGAATTCCATATGAATTTGACAAACGCAAGAGTTCGTTCTTTTATATCCTTCTACTTCTATTCTATTAGAATTAGAAGTCCTTCGCACGCCTCTCTCTCTCTCTCTCTGTCTCTCTCTCTGTGTATATATATATGTACGACAAACTGCAGGGTTTTAACAACTGCTACTGATCGTAAATCAATGTCGGTCGTTCCAGAGGACGTACTCCTTGATGTGCTGTCGAGGTTACCGGCGGTCAGTCTCGTTCGATTTAAGTGCGTCTCGAAATCATGGTGCGCTCTTATTGATAGCTCATATCTCATCCAACTGCATCTCAAGAAATCGTTAAATGACATCAAATCTCGCAAGTTGCTTGCTGTTGGAAAATATCATCGTAAAGAGAATAATCCTGTTGTACCTGTCGGTTTTATATTCTATGTCATAAGCTTTGATTTTGGATTTAAAATTGCAGATGTTCAAGAGATAAAGCCTCCTGTTCAGCATCGTCATGACCGGGTGAGTATTATAGGCTCTTCCGGATTCCTAATTTGTCTACTATATACCTTTCAGAAAAGTTGCAGGGAAAAAATTGTTTTGTGGAATCCGTCTATAGGTAGTCACAGGATACTCCCATTCACCCTGGATGAGATTGAGGCCTTAGAGGGCAGGAAATACAGACATTATACGTTTAGTTATGGATTCGGATATGACAATGTTACGGATGACCACCAGGTTGTGAGATTTGTTTTGGATAACTATAATGGTGAATATGAAGTTAAAGTTTATAGCCTGAAATTGGATACTTGGAAAAAGATTGAAAATATTCCAATAATTAGTATTTTTCGGGTGAGTAGGCCTAGTTTTGCCGATGGTTCTATGAAGTGGCTTGTGCAGGAAAAGCGACCAAATTCTACCTTTTCACTTCTGGTTCTCTGTCTTAGAACCAAGGCGTTACGATCAGTGTCATTGCCAGAGGGTTTCAAGATTCCCCGACTTGTGGAGTTCTGTCACTACTGTCGGTGTTGGACTAGTTGGTCGGTTTACAGAAATTGTTTCTCACACGATTTTGATATATGGAAGTTACTGGATAATGAAAACAGTGATATTTGGACCAAGTCAAGGTTGCCGCATTCTGAAAGTGATGGGGGAGTGGTTTTCAGTGACATATACAAACACCTTAAGGAATCACTGCCGAAAAACATACATTCTGAATCCATAAAAATATGCTCTGGGGACACCTGTTGTTGGGTTGAAAGCCTTGTTCAGGTAAAAAGAAGCAACGACAGGTCGAAAATAAGGAAGAGAGCTAGCTAGTCATGTAGAAAAAATCCGAGAAACAACAATGGTAATTTTTCGGCAAGAGTATTTACTTTTTAACAAGAAGTTTATAGAAGTACGTAGTTGATGATTACATACCCTTTACGAGCTAGCAATATAACTTATTTATTGTGTTCAGGGAACAGTTGAAGTAATTATTTTCTTTCCAATAACCATTAGAAAATTTAGCACCATTTTGTTGTTTTACACGATAGAAAGTAGTGTGTTGTATCATATGGCAAATATTGAAAATGATTTCTTGAAACTATAAGAGGTGAGGGTTTGTGTTGATCTTATTATAATGAAGTTGTTGGGATAGCTAAGGAAGAGAGACGCATGTTACTCGTGTAATCATGGAGATAGTGGAATATATTAACTTGTATGGAATCAAAGAACACGCCATTTTTTCATGTAAGCTGAACAAGCATTAATTAACTTGCCTTTTCTGGGTTGTGTTTTAGTTTCATGCCTTCTGATAATGAATCATTAATTATGTTCTGGTTCATAGAGGACTTTCTCATCATCGATTTGTTTCCAAGGTTACTGATGGTCAATCAATCTACGAAATCAACGTTTATAGCTTGCATTTATACTTGAAATTTGATTCTATCTACCAAAAAGGGAGTAGTGTAACATCTCTCTATTTTAGGCATACTGATAGTACATCACATTCCTTCTCAAATATATAAAATTAAAATTTCACTGTATAGTTTTATTACAGAACAGCAAAATCAAATACACATAGGACAATGAACCAAACCATTTTCATTACACTGTGGACACCTCTCTTTCTTATCCCCGACCAAAACCTTACAACTTCCTCCACAATCCAAACATGGCACAAATCTTGCACCCCCACACCCTTCACAACCCAACCTACCCACTCCCCTCTCCACTCGTGTCCAACTCAGTATCCTCCCGAGTCTACCTGTTTCGTTCAAACTCACCACCTCTTCAACTCCCCCTATGTATTTCCCCTTCACAAATAGCCTCGGAACACTCACTCCTTCACCTATTAATTCTTTCAACTCGTTCAGAAACTCTCCGTGTAAAGAGATGTCACGTTCGTCGAACACGACTCTGTGAGTTTCGAGGATAGTTCTGAGTCTGTTGCAGTTCTCGAATGTGGAGCGGACGCCGCCTAAGGAGGTGGTGTATAGAACCAGTGAGTCGGCTCCGCCTGGTGGGCACTTCTCTTCGAACTCGCTTAATAGGTCGCGTTTGACAAAGGTTGAAGTTTTGCCTTCTTTTTCTCTCTCTAATCTGTCTCTCACTATGAAAATGTTGTTTTTTAATGACTTCGAGACCGCCCCACCTCGTGACTCCGTGGTCGGAGCGTATTCGGTATGTGACTCGGTCTTGTTTAATTGGAATTTCTTCAACTCAGTCTGCATGGGCTCGGTCTCTTTTAACTCGGTGGGCTTTGATGAAACTTTAGCTTCAAGCTCTTCAAGTGTGTGAAAGGAAAAGCTCTTACGTGGTGCTTTTACATTGGGAGCTTCGCTATCTTGTGCCGGTGGTGTACTATTGGTTCTTTTAGGGAGGAGTGTGGTGGCGGAAGTTGGCGGCGCCAGTGGGGGTGGGCTGTTCAAAGTGGGCTTGAGGTCCTCCAATGCCTTGCTAACCTCATCCCACGTGCCAGGAGCATCTTCAATGGCCTTGAGCTTATCAAGAATGGGAGGTGGCACACGCGTGGGCTTTTCGTCCTGTTGGTCATGTTCATCACCCATCTTGAGCCATGGCTCTTCGATTGTATTGATGTTGAATACGGCAAAGCTCGATGGTGGTGGACGGTAAACGTCGACCGTGGCTTCGATTCTCTTGGAGGAGGCGCACCCCATTGGAGCGGAAGTGTTGGTTCAAGATTTTAGGGGGTAGATAGGGTTGTGCAGTGAATGTTTTGAGAGGTTATATTGTCATGTTATTGGTGGCGTATAGGTTCTTAGCCTCAAGTTTATGTGTGGTCTTATTTTTCCCAGTTGGCCCCGTCCTTTATGTGGATATTGTGAGAACACGTGGTTGCTTTGGATATTTGATTAATTTATATTGATACAGATTTTCTGATTACACCACGTTATCAAATGTTGGGCCAAATTCTTGGAGAAGACTGTGTTTGGCTAAGCTTTAACACTTTGTCCAGGATTCAAGAATTCGAGTGAATTAGGGTGGATTCAGACAACGTGACCATTGAACGGCCATCTAATATATGAAAAAAAGAAAAAAAAAAAATTAGACTGAGCCAATGGGGGCAGCTGCCATGGCTCGTCAGCTCCATCCTGTTGTACTATTTTTCATTCACGTTTTCCTATATCCAACTTTCGACATTTTAAAAATTGTAGCAAGGTGACCAAATTCTAGTGGTAAGACACCTACGAGAAAGGCATATACAACTCCTCCTCTGAAAAACGTAAGAGTTTAAGATGTTTACTAGGAACCAAGATCAAATTGATGCTAAAATGAACTGAAGCTGCACAGTAGGTTTTAATAAAGCTACAGCAATTCACACTCGAGAGTCGAGATGACCTGATAAATCGAGCATGGAAACTATGTTGGGAAAATAGTGTGTAATATATCAAATTTATTGTGCAAAATTATATATATTTAAAAATAACATTTTTTGTAAATGAGAAATTGGACAGGATTTTTGACTTGCTTAATGAAAGGAAATGAAAAAGAAATAACATGATTGAGGCAAGAGTTTGACTATTTTTCCTTAAGATAATACTATTTCGAATTGGCACTAACCTCGACACTCGTATTCCAAAGTATAACTACATTAACTTGTAATAATAGCACTCTAAATTACAAGACCTAATGAAACTATTAATGTTTTGATCTATTTGAAGTCTGAACCGAAAGAGGACTAAAAATTGCTTGGAAAGAGTTTGGGATTGTGATAAGTACATTTTACACACTAATTTATGTCAAAAAAACATGAATAGTTGTTGGCAAATATATTTGAATATGGCTTAATTGTATATAAATTATGTTTTGTAGGATAACATTAATGGACATGGTGAAATTTAGAAAATGGAAGCGAAAAATGACTAAAATCAAAATTCAGAGACCAAAGTGCAAATAGCCACGAAGATGACTCGGAAGAAAAACGAAGATGTAAAAGAGTTGAAAACCAATTTAGCAAAGACGTGAATTATTGGAAGAAGAAAAGTGAGAAAAGAGGTTAAGAAACGAGAAAACAGAGTAGAACGCACTTTGCCAAGAAAATCTTCCAACTTCCGGGATCCACTCAAATAATTGGTCAAAAGTTGGACAAATCAAGTTATAAAACCAATTTCTCCAACAAACTAAAAGAACGAAAAAAGTCGACTCCAAAGAAATGTTAAGAGAACTATTAGTAGCAAAGATTTAGGCATGATACAGTAAGGCATACCATTGAGAGCAACGTGAAGATCATTTATATATAATGATTGCAATACATATTACATAATAAAGTTGATGCACAAAACCAGAAGAAGGGCAAGAAGATCCATAAGAGCAGTTACAAAACACCCAAAACAGAGCCAAGGATTGATTCACAAACATGTCTATAATACCATATTCAGTTCACCAAGATTCCATTTTCTTGATAGCCTTCTCTATTGCAGGTACACTCTTCTTGAAGGATGACCACTGCTCGGGTGTCAGGCTTATTCCTGCACAATAAGAGGAAGAAATAAGCTTCAACTAAAGCACAACAAAAATAAAAAGGAAAAATATGTATGCAGCAACTAACAACTGGAGTGATGTAGCAAAACCAAGGCCCTTATATGCTCGATGACATTCCATCAGATTGGGAAAAAACTCAAACAAGATTAGGTCAATATTAAGAGCCTAAACCATGATGCTTAGGAATCAAACTCAGCCAACAAAGTAGTTAAGGATCTCATTATCATTAACAGGTAAAGAGGTTCTCATTAATGATGCTCTCCAATCTTGAGAAATAGAAACATTTGAAAAACCAAAAGCTAAGACTAAGAAACTGTTTTTAGGTCTGTTTGGATCATTTTAGGAAGTGCTATGTTTAGTTAGAAGAACATTAAGAGGAAGCTAACCCAATGTAGCTTCATGATGAAACTCTTTTACAAACAGCAGAAGCACCCAAACAGGCACTATAGAATGACATCATTGGACCCATCAATTTATGTACTAAACCAGCAAACCAGATCGGTGAATTACATGGATATCCAGATCTTGTGATTAGACTGAGGACCTGTGTGATTGTTTTGTGGGTTGGCTCTGACAAAGGTATGCTACAATAGCAGGGATGTTGTGAGTATATCTCATATTGAATTTATAATATTGGAAGGGGAAAAGCATCTTGTCTAGGCTCAATATCAGAACTCCTTACCAGAAACAACCATCTTGCTTTGGCTTTTCATGGATATAAACCCACTTAACACAATTCGCGAAGCTCTTAGAAAACTAATCATATTCGTGTAAAGCCACAAATATTTCATTACCAAAAAGCTTTAGTATAAAGGATTCACCAGAAAACTACATTAACATTTTGATTTATAATAGAAGTCGAGCATTTTGGAAACAAAAAGATTAAAATCCCTTATCTTTGGGACAGAAATAGCATCGATAGTGACATGCAAAGTAATTCGGAAATTTCTTATAGTGAAAGCAACCATATGAAACAATTACCTTTTGCTGTTGGAAGCTCTTTACCGTCTCTCTTGTAATACTCCCTAATTGATATCAAAGTTTTCCCTCTAAAATCAGATATTGTCACCCTTCTCTTATCAGACAACTATACCAAAACATAATGAAAAACAATAGGCAGTCAATAAGAATCTGTAGGAAAAGGGAAATGTAAAAAAGAAAAAGGATCAAATACCATTCTTGCGAATTTAGAATTGCCAAAATACTTGGAGGCTAATGCCTGTTGCAATCAAGCAGCATATAATTCGATATATATTTTAAGCAATTCATATTAACATCGAGGTGGTGTTTTCAAATTGGAGTCTGAATATCCAATTTCAATGGCAAGCCTTTAGTTCTGTGCAGATAAACGAAATTGTGAATTTGTCAATTAGATTAAAAATCCAATAAAACATAATCCAGAGACTGAACAAATTTAATCCCTAACAAAACCTGGAACTTTAATTTCAATGCGTTCATTGTAACCCCACCCTTTATTTGTTTGCACCGAATTCAATCAAGATTCAAAACTGAACTCAGAGACGGAAAATATATTCATACTCATTTTTCTTTGTCCTCATAGTTTCTACATATAAAAGCTGTGAACTCTGCACAATTGACCACAACCCAGAAATGATAAACCCAAACCCAAAGATTAAACTACCTCAATATAAGTCAGTAAATGACCAGAATTAATCATCGACAAATAAATAAATAATAAATAAAGTGCAACAAATTCTTAGTAAATAAGTAGCATTTCTCGTGTAACAAACAAGCTTTATCAATCAATAATATACACAGAATCGAACGCCGAATTAAAATTAGTTTCAAAATTAATATATAATAAAACTCACTCGGCAAATAATCAAGCCACCCTCATCATCATACTCTTTTCCGCCTCCTTTATTATTATTTCCCTCCTCCTCTTCTTCTTCTTCCTCCTCCTCCTCCTCCTTTTCCTCCTGTTGTTCTGCTTTAGCCTGTTGTTCTTGAAGGTACGACTCCACTACCTGTCTAACGAACTTCTTCCAAGTCGGGTCGGACAGATTCATTTGCAGCTTCTCGGATGCGGACTTCCGGATCTTGTACTCAGTCGTTTCTTCCATATTTGAATTGCTCAAAATTTCCAAAACCGCTTCCTCAACTTTTTGTTGGGTTTCTGCATCCATTTTTATTTTTGTTTTTCAAATTTCTCGCTTTTAGTTCTTTCGATTTTCCGTTTAGGCAGAGAGAATCTTGAATGCAGAGGAAAATAATTTAGGGTTTTTATTGTTTCTTACACCAGTAATTTGAAGTTTCAGTCGGCACAACCCGAAAAGGAAGTGAAGGGTCCGATTTCAGTTGTTACCAGTGTGAACCATTGATAACTATTAATAGAAAAAGAAATAAAGGCGTGTTTGAGTCGTATTAATTTGGAAGAATGTATTTTGAAATAATAGATTGATGGAAAATGTGTGATTGAAAAAGAAGGAAAAATTATTTATATGATGGAAAATATTATTTTATTAAAGAATGTGTTATGTGTGATTGAAAATAAATAAAAGAATATGAACGAAAATTTTAATGTGATCCAAACAGGAGCTAAATAATATTGAGTCCATGTTTGTCTATCATTAATCTAAAATATTGTTTGCTACAGTAAGATTCTCCACCACACATTCACCCAATAAAATATTCTACACACAAATCAATAAAGTTACTTTAAATTTCAACCACATATTCTCTAAAAAATATTATTCATTACTCTATTTTCAACACAATAATGGGTGATAAACAAGGCCTGAATTACCAATTCTTTCTATCCCGATTGGTGGGTGTGAAGTTTTTGTTTCTACATTCGATGTTAATGGTTTTAGGATTGGTGTCTCCCCTTTTCCTCTCTCCCTTACTAATGCAAAATCATTCTGGTAGTTTTGTCCTAGGAATATCGACTTCTTTTATTATTCTAATATATTATGTTAAATCTATTTTTAATTGAATTCTACTCGTACCTTTGATAATGTGAAATATAGAGAAGAACGAGTGATGTGTGAAATTTGAAGGGTATTATTATATTGCTAGGGCACATTAATTTACTAAGCCGTCTCCATATTTTTCTCTCTTCATTTCAACTATACATTTTTTAATAAAATAATATTACACGCAAATTCAAAATTATTCCTTATTTTTTAATCACACATTCTCCATCAATCTACTATTTCAAAATGCATTTTACACCAAAAGTTGAGTTCAATTAAGATCTAAATATGCGTACCAATATTTTTTCTCCTCAATTTCTACTTGAACAGTGAACAACTCATTCAATTACTTTATTGATTTTAAACTATCAATGTTCTTTTGAAATATGATTTTAAATGTTGACTCTTTAAAATAAAGAGTATCTCATATTTAAAGAGTCTCTTGGAGATACTCTTAAAGCACGACATACGGTCTTGTCAAGTCTTTAATTTTGAGAGCCTAAACTTGCTCGAGCATTCCTCTATTTTTAATATTGTTCTCATTATTTAAGACCATCATTATTTTGAGGCCTTGTTTGTCACCCATTATTGTATTGAAAATGGAGTAATGAGTATTTTTTTGGAAAATATGTTGTTGAAATTTAAAGTAACTTTATTGATTTGTGTGTAGAATATTTTATTGGATGAATGTGTGGTGAAGAATCTTATTGTAGCAAACAATGTTTTAGATTAATAGTGGACAAACAGGGGCTAAATATTTCTTTTGTATAATAATTTAATTTAACTTTAAAAAGGAAAAATCGAAAACAAAGCCCACATTATTCGTGCCTTTATGATCTGGGGCACCACATGGAGCCCCCATACTGGTGAGGGCCTGTCTCGAGTTCTAATCTTGAAGACGTGACAGAAATTCGTGAACAGTAAGATGATCTTATACTTTCTCATAGTGGATAGTACGTAAGATATAATAATTTGAGTACCAAAGTCGGGTAGTTACAAAAATGTGCATTTTCTTATGACGATTCAATTTGTGTCTAAACTGTAATATTATACTTATTGTTTGCTTTGAATAGATATTTGATCTTCTTACCCCCCTCATTTATTCAAATCTTGGGGACGGAATAAAAATCCACGAGAGAATAAGAGAGTTGGAGATGCCTTTCTGTATGATATAATCGTTACAGCAAACGTACTGGCTTCAACTTTTTGCACTTGCATCCTTTCAAGGGGCAAAATTGGTAGGTAGAAGTGTCAAACGACTGGAACTGAACCTTTGAAATGGAAAAAATATGTCATGCCACAACTGACTTTAGAGCCTCAAGATTTTTGTTATTTTTATAGAAAAATTAAAATTCAACAAAAATATTAAAAAACTGTCAGTTCCACTTGAGTCGCACCTGTGCAATATCAATATATTAAATTTAATAATATTTTATACATTAAAATATCTAAAACTCTTCAAATAAAGAAATTTGAAATCACTCGGCCTCCAGTGAAACGACAGGCTTCAATTCTCCTTGCAGCAGCCAGAGGCAATAATTACATAGTAATATACAGTTTCCTCTCTTTTTCTTGCTGCGAGATTTTACAGGAGTAATAGCTGATAGCGCAATGTAAATAGGTCCGGAGATTAGAGTGTTACATTCTGCGAAGTTTGAAGATCCCAATTGTAATTTACCTGTTTCGTTTTGAAAATCCAACCATCATGTTCAACAAAAGTTCCACTCGATCAACCAAAGGAAAAAAAATAAAAAGAAAAGAAAAGAAAAAAAGAAGAAGAAGAAGATGTAAAATCTTAATCTATGCATGTATTTGCCGATAAAAAAAAGGTTAACAAAACAAAAGTCCCCAGAAACTGAGAGCTTCCACACACCAGGGAGCTAAATCTGAAGTTCGAAAAGAAAAGAAATCACTAAGATCTCTCAAGAAATCACAAAGGATTTTCTTAGTCATTTCTAATAGTAAAAGAGAAAACTATACCAATTTTCAGTTTCATACTAAATTTTAGTATCTTCCTTGTCATGCTTGCTGCAGAAATTGTTGCTCACCACCTGCATGAATGAGCATTAAAGAGCTGTGATGGTGCACCATGTACCATCTCCCATTATAAAACTCATAAACATTAGTCACGATGAATGGCCTAGTCTCCATGTCGAGATAAGCTTTCATAGTAACCCAAGCCATATCTGTCAGTACCCGCGCTCTTACATCTTGAATCTGGAAATCAGTAGCATTCTCCCAGCTAAATGCTAGTTGCCAGCTTTCCATAACTGCATTGTAACTGCAACGGGGAAAGGAAAAAGGTTTATACTCCAAATAGTATTCAACAATACCCTCAGTGTGTGATATATTAATATGAGATGACCGACAAAAATGGCTACAAATATTGAGAAGGGAAAGAACTTTCCAGCATGAGTAGCATTCACCGTATTTATATCAACACTAAGATTTGCTCAAAACCCTATCAAGGATGGTCCAAAGCCCTTTTCTGGTTACTTCAACAACGTCCACCAGAAGATAAAATTCCTTAAGCATACACATATATTTCTTAGTAGTTAGTATTATATTGTTGTTATTACTGCTAATGTTATTTTTTAAAACAATACCATCTTCGCCTTAATCATTGCACTTTATTTTATACGTGCGGAAAAGATGCACGGAAGCAGGAGTCACATAAAAGTATTCAGCATAATATAATAATGAGAAAGATCACCTAGAGATGGTAGAAACAAAACAAATATTGCAAGCAACATATTTTACCGCGCACAAACACTTAAAAAGAGGTCATTGAAATTCTAATGAAAAATGCTTCTTAGAAACCATTGTTATCTTAAATTTTCACATGTGAAAGAAAATATCAACACCATCTCCACTTATGTTCTGTATTTGTTACTGAAGGTTTCAATATGAACTAAACTCAAAATAGACTTTGTGGGTCACAAGAAAACAATTGTAAACAGTATTGGAGATATTACATGAACCTTCTAATCATTTCCTTATGACCACCCATGCACTTTATCCTAAAGAACCTCTACATCATTAATCTTCGACTTCGTAAGTTTGATTTAGCATTTACAGTATTTTTAAGATTCAAACCAAACCATTGAAGATATAAAAAATTTAAAGCAACAAGACAGCAAAACATTTAACAAGAAAAGAAGCGAGTTCAAGGACTTCAGGTGGGAAGGGAATTGATGAGCCCGGGATTAAGCTCTAACCCTCCAGACGGGTAAAAAATTACAGTAGATTAAATGACAGATAGAAAGCCTCATACCCAGTAAAAGACTCTCCAGTTGAATGAAAACATTTCACATAATCTACATTAAGCCAAAACTGACCCATTGCTGGAAGTGATCTTTCTGTAATGATTCTATAAAACTCAACATTAGTATTAACAATGGCTCTTGTAGCAGCATAGTAAGCCTTCCATCCATTGACTGGTGTCAAACTGTCTTGTTCCAAAGTAAAATCCTAGAGAAAGATGAAGAAAAGAAATAATTAGTAATCGTTCACCATTTCAACCATAACTTACATGATAAAACACCGTTTAGAAATTTCATCTGCCATATGAACACACTTACATACAAGTTTTTTGATATAGAATTGCAGTTACCAAAACCTGAGAAATCTAATGGCAATCTGGGATTTAATAACTGACGACAGCAAAAACATAAATCAAAAGAGCTCCAAAGAAACATGATAATCTGTGAGTTGCAAACTCCAGTAAGTGAAGCATCTTTGAAAAATATAATTCATTACATGTAAGTTATTCTCAATAAAATGTTCTGCAGCATTAACACTGTTAAGGCCATACATTTTATTCTTTCAATTATCAGTCAGAGAGATAAATAAATAGACGAGAAATTAACCCTACAAAGAAAAAGAAGTAAGTGTTCCCTTCGTGTATAAGTTTTAAGCAAAAGAGAGAGTTGTTCCATAGACTATAAGAAGAAAGGAAAGCATTTGGAACTTGATTCAAAATTTTCTCCTTCTTGAAGGAGCAGGATGAAAGAGAACTTTAATCTCTATCTCGGCCTGATTGGGTTCTTTCTCACTTTTGAGGTGACTTCAACTAAATAGAATAAATAAAATCAAGGATCTCTACCCCTTACTTCATCTTGCTCTCCCTTTTGGAGGATAAGGATTGCATGAATATGTTGGAAAATGAACAAGAAGCTGATAACTATCCTAATATCAAAAGGTTTTGGCATGTACCTTAGTCACTAATATTTAAGTCCAGTCCAGTCATACATTGATAGTTACATGTGAATTATTTCTTTGACATCAACAATAGGAAAACCAACCTTAGAATAACTAACGTATCCATGCAAAACCAAGTTATGAGATACTAGGCATTGGAGGTATGCATCAAAGAATCAATGCCTTGCAGCTTACATTAATCCGATAACAATAGGTGTCTAAAACTTATCACGTTTCTTCTTTAAAATACCTATCTTTATCCCAAAAAAAAAAGTATTAACTTTGCAGATTTTCCACTCTAAAATCTCGATCTTCAATGACTAATTTAAGAAATGTCATACCAAATTTATAGAAAGCTCAGGTCACATAGACAAACAGCAACCATAAGCATCGCATTGTTCAAAAGCTAAGATCTTTTGCTTATTTAAAGAAAATAGCTAGTGACAAAATGCAAAAATAAACGTGCAGACAGGTCCCTACTCATACGGTATTATGCAGGTGTGACAACTTTTATACACTTGATTTATTCTATGTTCAGGTGATGCCGTGACAATTTCTTTCTAAAGGATTCTATCCAATTAAGATCATCTAATTAAGATATCATAACATGATGAAACTATTGTTGTAATTTTGCAGGATTTCCCCTTCAACATGCATATGTCATTCAATAGAATCAAAATTCCTTTCTTGTTTATTGTCAATCGAGATAGCAGTAATAAAAAAAACTCTCGCTAAACACACGTATGGCAAACCTTCTTGATTCTCTTCTTTCTGTTTTAGTATTAGCGTGCTGCGTGACATTTTAAATCAATGATATGACAGATTAAAAGAAAAAAAAAATCACAAAAATTCGTGCACTAAAACTTAATTTATTTATGAAAAGGAACCTTATGGTAGAGAGCCTTCCATGCATTGTCATCATTTGCAGCTTTGCGCATATGTGAATTAGTCATTGAGAGGCGACAAAGGCTTGGATAATCCAAGTAGCTAAGGGCATGTGTCGTGATCTCCGGCACCAGCTGCTCCATCATGGATGCCCCTGTATGCCTCTCCACAGTTATTTCACCAATCTCTCCACCACCACCATTACCACAATTCAAACTAGGCGTCATTTCTTCACCACTGCGATTTATACTCTTCTCTCCCGCGCATGCACAATCAAAGGGCTTTAAAATTTCCAATTTGGAAGGGCTTGACGGTAATTTTGGTTTCCGTGAGGACCGAAGAATAAAAACAACCGAAAAAATGAAGCAAAAAAGAGTAGTTGCCAGGGCTATGACGAATGATGAATCAGAAGAAGTGAAGAAAATGCCACAAATAGTAAACTCCATTCATAAGTCATAAGATAAAATCGACAAACCCTTTGCAGTACATGAAAACGAAAAAATAAAAACCCTAAATTACCTGTTATCTAACGACGACGGCTATGAATGTGAATTTTTTTTTTTTTTTTTTTTGCCCTTTTTTAAAACCCTAACGAAGGGTTAGGGTTGTGTTTGGAGAGAGAGAAATTGAGTGGAAGGAGAAGAGGGGAAGAAGCAAATACGGTTTAAGTTGAAGGGTAATTATGAGATTTAACATACGACACCGTTTAAGGAGTGTAATGTAGATGCGGAACCTATTCATTCGTGCGAATTAATTAAATTGTAAGTATAGAAGAAAACTAAAATTTGTTATGTGAAATAGAATGAGTAGTGATACATACATACATACATACAACATTGAAGTTAGAGACAAATAATAAAATATTAATTTACAGTTTAGACAACAAGCTTGACATCAAGAATCCATTTGCAAGTTGTGACGTGGAATTGGCACTTCTAACCAAAAGTAGTAATTAATAAATTTAGCATTACTCGAGTATTAATTTAAAATGGACCAGCTCTCATTACTCTTTTTCCCCTATCATTTGTCAGGATAATACTTTTTTTTTAAAGTTTTAACATTAAGTAGCTGTTGGCTGCTTGAATCAACTAACTGATAAATGAACAAGTAGTCGTGGGATCGTCTACTTTAATCTAGAGATACAGTGCGATCTTTATTTTATTTTAATTTATTTTTCATACTCATTTTTAACTACACATTAATACAATAAAATATCCTACATGTAAACCTAATATTTTCCTACTTTTTAATCAACATTTTTCAAAAAATATTATTCAAAACATAATTTTTTTTCAGTTTAAAGGGGCTTAATAATGCATATAATTTAATTATCCGAATTACAATTGATTTAGTTTGTTACCTATGCAATATTGTTCTTTTGAATTGGTTATTTGGACAAGGAAGAGTGAAGAGAATACATTTTCAATTATCTCATTTCTTGCATTTCATTGGGGGTAATAATAGAAAACTATGGTTCGAAAAGAGAATTAATTAATGATAATCAACCTTATAAGCTCATTTGCTGCTGCGTCTCTACGTGAACATCATATTCCTTAGCCCCTGTTTGACCGCCTTAAAATCCTCATTTTAATTTTTCAGACAGTAATATATTAATTTAAAATTGCAAAGATTTCTAACAAGCAATCAATTCTTTTGATTTACAAATTACAAGCAGTAGTTGAAATTGAAATTTCAATTTCTGCCCTTAATCAAATATTCAATTTACTAAACAATCGACCGTAATTGTTTGTCAATAACCAATGCTTTTGGGGTACTTACTACTTTTGGAACACAAGCAAAATAGATATAAAATATTCCATGAGATGGAGTCGAAATGACAGTATCAATTGAGTAACGACCTTGTTCTACTGTACAAAAAAATTGGAAGAAAGGGCGTCAAACAGGCGCTTAAATTCCTGAAATTCAGCAAAATCACATATTGGGTCAAGTTCTAATTTTGAATTGCTTCAAATTCCCAACCCAACTCCAAATATTAGAAAATCTTTGAAATTCACAAAATAAGAAATTCTTACCCCATAACAGAGCGCGAAGAAACTAGTATAGGGTTTGTTATCAATTCAAAATTACTTCTAATTTTGAATTGCTTCAAATTCCAAACCCAACTCCATTTTATTATGGGGTTTGTTATCAATTACTTCATATTTTCTCACGTTATTTTCTTATTTGTTATTACAACAAATTGATATCAAAATTATCCGGTATTTAATTCGTTGTTTATAACAATTATCAACTGCTAACACAATGGGGCAGTTTAATTTAAGCGATTCAGCAAATTTTCGACTTGCCATAAACAATTTCGAAAAGAAACTTCAATTTAGTACCCCAAATCCATTAATAAAAAATTAGCCATAACCCAGTAGATTTTCCAAATTCTCTAACCTTAAAACATCAAGAATCCAATAAACTTACCAAATTAATGACAAATAAACATGCCCAAACATTGGGAACTTCAAATGTAAACAAATCCACTATCAAATATTCACCAAATTTAAAAGGGCCGGCAAGCCAAAAAATAAAAATACAGAAATGGGCATAAGAAATTAAGGCAGATGAACAAGAAGAAAAGCAGCTAGAACCTTCCTTGCCGCAGGTGAGGCCAAATTTAGTATAGAACAAAAGGCTGTTTTTCTTGTCAATGTTGTTAATTGTGAGATGCTTAAGGCTGTTTTTATGAATTGTGGGATTCACTTTCATGGGCACAATAGCGACGATTTTCTTCATCTCTCATTCCTTGTTCTTTTTTCTTTTCCCTCGGATATCATGTTGAATATTCATTTCCAATTTTTTTTTGGATAAATCAAAAATGATTATTGCATGGCGTGTGATATGTGGCAAATAAACAAGGGAAAAGTCATTTGTAGACTTCAAAGTACACAGCATATTTGACACTTGCTTGACTTAAAAAAAAATGATTGGAGAGATAACTATTTATTTTTTATAACCGTCAAATGGGGTATACACCAAACGTGATTCGATAAATAAATACGCAGTCTTCTACCTTTCCCAACTCAAGCAGAAACTAACTATCTACAATAATTTTCTGGTTTTTTTTTCCTTCTTCTATGGTAGCCCTTTTCTCTCGTTATAACTGACCTACAACAAGAAATTGATATTATTATTGCTAACAATTAAAATGAAGGCAGGCCAAAGTTTATCATGCTACCTTCTCTTTTGCAATTTTCAGCTTCTTCTTCCTCTTTATTCTTTTTCTTTTAAAGCTTTATTTTGGCTCTCACTTCACTGTTTTTTGTTTGTTTCTTTCTCTCTCTCCATTCTCTCGTAATAAGTCTATCTTAACTAAAAAGACTCGTTCACTTAGTTTCTGTTGGAAAATATAAGGTGCACAAAGAGGTATGGAGATAAAAGAAAATAACAAAAAACCAGAAAATTGGAGAAACTCGAAAAGAAGATCAATGAGAAGATGAAAAGGAAGGCCTAAACACGAAACCATTGTCCTTAAACTATGTTTACCCCCTCTCGAATTGAAAATGATGCTTAAAGGGATTATGGAAAATGGTTTGCAGGATTAATCAAGCCCTGTAAAGAATTTAACACGTAAACACTAGTGAAAATCCTTCAAAACTTGAAAAACACAAAATGAAATTTTTTTAATATGTATGAAAGAATTTTTATTTCTATGATATGTGGAATAAAAATGTTTTCAAGAATGATATTCATTATTTTGCCTTTGAACATTGATCACATATATATATAGACATCAATAGTCTTCCACGAAATTGTGCTAAAATCGGATGAAAAGCCACCAAAATTCAAATAACGGCCATAAAACGGCTATTTTCTTCCTCTATGCGGTTGCATAGGCCAAACTTATGCCACCGTATAGTTAATTCAGTCACGGGGCCTTTAGTCCCGGTATATAGCTATGGGACAGCATGGCATATTGAATCATTTTGGCCTCAAAATCCAATTTTTATTCCACAACCAATTTTATTAACTTTTGAACAATATTTTCAACAATTCTCCACTTGTTCAAAATTTTAATAAAATCTCGTATTCAAAAATGTACAATACTTATACATAAGGATTAGATATCTTTCGATTTGAATCTAAACATAGTGTAACTCAAACAAAATAAAATTGAAATTAAAGGTAGCATGAAAGTTTTAACCAATTATTCCATATGACAATATCGGTAAAAACACACATACAAAATTATTACGTGTTTTCAAATTCCCGAATCTCCCTTAGAGCTAATATGGCTTTGCACTCATCATTTTCAACAAACTTTTAAGAGATAAATTATAACTCTCTATTGAAGTGACACCACCTCGAAGTTCATCTAAATGAATTTTTATTACTTTTAGGGATACTTGTACTTAATACTGAACTTCATTAAGAGCTTTAAAATTCAGCCCTCATTTCAGTAACAACCAACATTATTTAATTAGAATATGGTTATTGCGGATTATATAATGCTGAAACTATCCATATATCGAATGACTTGTTGTTACCCCTTGAACCCGTGAATTACTTGATAAGTAATGACAGGTAGGGTTGCTATCATTGATAGACATTTAGTTCAAGATTTTCAACTCCATTCTATTCGAAGCAGGCGTCACCAAATCTTTATTTAGAGGTTTAGTTAAGGATCCGCTAAATTTTCAATTGACTTAACATAGATTAAGGAAATTATTCCATCCTTGATTAATTTCCTTATGTAGTCATGTCTAAGATTCATATGTCTAAACTTTTTGTTGTATACATCATTGTATGCTTTTGCTAACATGGTTTGATTATTGCAGATTATGGATATTGATGATGTAATCTTTAGTCCCCAAAGGTATCTCATAGAGTAGATCCCTAAGCCACTCAACTTCTTTCCCGATTTTTAATAGTGCTAACAAATTCAGATTACATAGTCAAGTGTGTTATACATGTTTGTTTTTTTAATTTCCAAAAAACAGCTCCTCCTCCAAGAGTAAACACCCAACCTGAAGTAGATTTACTTTCACCAGTGCTAGATATCCAACTAGCATCTGTAAATCCTTTCAATACAGTCGGAAATTTAGTGTATTGTAAACATAAGTTTTTGATTTTCTTTAAATATCTAAGAACTCTTTCAATCATTGCTCGGATTACTAGTAAACCTACTAAGCTTACTAATTGAAAATACTATGTCAGATCTTGTGCATTGAACTACATACATTAGACACCATATAACACTTGCATACTCCAATTGAGCAATTGCCCTTTCCATCATTCTTTATTAGTTTTGAACTTGGATCAAGAGGGGTACTATATTCTTTTATGTTCAAGTGTTTGAAGTTATTTATCACATTCTCGATATAATGTGATTGACTTAAATGATAACCTCCCACTAGATTTAGTAATTTTGATACCCAATATGGTATCCACTAGTCAAAGATCCTTAAAATTGAATGTGGAAGACAGAAACCTCTATGTATCTTTAATCGCATCCATGTGATTGTTTTGATACCCAATATGGTATCCACTTATCCAAGATCATTCGTCTTAAATGTGGAAGATAGAAACCTCTTCATTTCTTTTATTCCCTTCATGTGATTACTCAAAATCAACATGTCATCAACATATAAGCAAATAAATATCACATAATCATCACATATTTTAGAATACAAACATGTATCTACGCTATTATGTTTAAAACCAAATGAAATGATGGCTAAATCAAATTTTTTATGCCATTTTTAGGAGTTTGCTTCAAACCGTATAATGACTTTACTAATGTGTACACCTTATGTTCATTTTCGGGTAGAGTAAACCCTTCATGTTGTTCCATATAAACCTCCTAATCGAGATCCTCGTTCAAGAATGTCGTCTTGACATCCAATTGATGAACATGCAAGTCATGTATAAAAGTTAATGCGAATAATATCATAATTGATGTTATTCTAGCTACCGGTGCATAAGTATCAAAATAATCTATTTCTTCCTTTCGTCGATAACCTTTTGCTACTAGTCTAACCTTAAAGGTATTAAGAGAACTATCAACGTTGTACTTTCTCCTAAACACTCATTTACATCGAATAAGTTTGGATCCAGGTGGTAAATCGATAAGTTCTCGTGTATTGTTTGACATAATTAAATCAATTTCATCCTTAATTGTATCTTTACAAAAAAAATGATATCTCGAGAATGCATAGCTTCTCTATAAGTTTTAGGATTGGTTTCTACTTGTAGAACAAAATGAATTATTCTTACAACATTCTTCTCATTTCCTTCTACTAAGTAGAACGAAATAAGTTGAGAGTCAATTTCATCAGATCCTAAAGACTTCTCAATTCAAGTTCTTTTGCTTCTTCGAGATTCACTAGATTTATTAACATTTTTAGAAGATATTTCATCTTGTGTTCCACTAGAGCTTGTAATTTCTTTATTAATTTCTCCTAATTAGCACTACGTCGTTGGATTCAATAATCACATTAGATTCCAAATTCAATAATCTATATGATTTGCTATTAGTAACATATCCAGTAAAGGCACATTTGATGTCTCTTGGACCTAACTTGGTCCTATTAGAGTTCGTGCTCTTACAATAAGTAAGACACTTCCACACTTTGAAATATTCAATGTTTGGTTTTCTTCCTTTTCACAATTTATAAGGAGAAACCTTAGTAAATTTTGAAGGAATTTTATTCAATATCATACATGCACTCAATAATGTTTCACCCCATAAATTAAATGGCAATTTAACATAAATTAACATAGCATTTATCATTTTAACTAAAATTCTATTTTTTCTTCCAACCAAATCATTTTGTTCAAGTGTCCTAAGTGCAGAACATCGATGAATTATGTCTTGTAGCTCACAAAATGAGTTAAAATTACTAGAAAAGTACTCACCCTTCTCTATCACTTTTTAGGGTTTTTATTTTCTTACTTAGGCGATTCTCAACTTCATTTTTATATATTTTAAACATGTCAAATGCTTCATATTTATACTTCATCAAATAGACATACGTATATCTAGTGAAATCATCAATGAAGCTAATAAAGTATATATTTCCACCTCTAGTAAACATGCCATTTAATTTACATATATTCATATGAATTAATTTTAAAATACTAGAAGTCCTTTTTATACTTTGAAAAGATTTCTTAGTCATTTTAGATTCTACACATCTTTTACATTTTCATTATATGTTATTAAGTCCCATTTTAACAATCTTTTCATAGTACTCTTACCTATATGACATAATCTAACATGTCATAATGTAAATGAATCAACAATATAAATAAAATCACCTTTATTATTAAACAATTTGTCAACGGTACATAATTTGATCATTCCTTCACAAGAATAGCATTTTTCAACAAATTTCTGATTTTGGGATAGTACAAGTTTACCGAATTTCTAAACACATTTTATGCCTGATTTTCCTAAGAGATTTTCGCTAACCAGGTTTCTATTCATATCGGGAACATGTAGCACATTTTTCAAGGTAACGTTCTTGCCGGAAGTAAAGATGATCTCTATATTTCTTTTTCCAACCACCTTGAAGCGAACTTCATTACCCATTTGAATCTCTTGATTTCAATCAACTTCATAATATATTTTGATCAATGATTTATCATATGATACGTGTACGGTCGTACATGTATCATACCACCAATTGGGAACATTTCCCTTGATAGCATTAATTTCACTTATGGTGGCCACAATGTTGTCTTCCTCGATGGAGTTCGCTTTTCCTTTGGAATTGTTTCTTTTCCAGTGTCGACATTCTTTTGCATAATGTCTAGGTTTTCCACACACGAAACAACCACATTTGATCTTCTTCTTAAACTTATTAAAGTTCCTTGAAGATTTTCTCTTGTTGGATTTATTAGAAGGCTCGATCTTCTCTACGATATTGACTTTTGAAGTGCCTTCATAAGAATTGGCATTCTTATCTCTTGCTCTCGATTCTTTCTTAATTCGAAAATATTTTTGCAATTGTTCCAAAAAATAGTTTTCAGAACTATGCATGATTTTCTTCCAATATCATTTCTAAGTTTCGGGAAGTTTTGCAATAATTACTCTCACTTGAAAAGTTTTCGAAATCCCAATTTTGACTGCCTTCAACTTGTTGACAGACACTTGTAATTCATGAATTTGGGGAAATAAGGGGAATATTCTCAAGAAATTTAAAATCAAAATACCTTGAAATTAAAAATTCCTTTGTACCTTCTTCTTTGGTTTTGTACTTACTTTCCAAATCGTTCAAGATTTCCTATGTCGATGAATTATTGGTGTAGAGATCATATAATCGGTCGGATAACGCATTGAGAATGTGACCGCGGCATATGAGTTCATCTTCTTGGTATTTTTGTCTTTCAGCTCTCACGGCATCGGTTTCTCCATTTGTTGGTTCCGGTAACGGTGCCAAATCCGGATCAAGGATGTAGAATATCTTTAATGCCGTTAGCAGGAACTTCAATTTATTTTGTCATTTCGTGAAGTTGGTTACATCAAAGCGATCCAATCGAACTAGATCTTGATTCATCAACTTGATTGTCGCAATAGTGCTTTCATTCTCCATTGCGCAAAATATAGTTTGAGATTGTTGGAAAATATAAGATGCACAAAGAGGTATGGAAATGAAAGCAAAGAACAAAAAATCAGAAAATTGGAGAAAATCGAAAAGAAGATCAATGAGAAGATGAAAAAGAAGGTCCGAACACGAAATCGTTGTTCTCAAACTATATTTGCCCCCTCTCGAATTGCAAATAATGCTTAAAGGGATTATGGCAAATTGTTTGTAGAATTAATCAAACATTGTAAAATATTTAACACTTAAATACTAGTGAAAATCCTCTAAAACTTGAAGAACACAAAATGAAAATTTTTGAATATGTATGAAGGAATTTTTATTTCAATGATGTGTGGAATAAAAACGTTTTCAAGAATGACATTCATTATTTTGCCTTTGAACATTGATCACCTATATATGCCTCAATAATCTTTCACGAAATGGTGTCAAAATCAGATAAAAACCACAAAAATTCAAATTGCAATGGCCATAAAACGACTATTTTCTTCCTCTATGCAGTCACATAGGCCAAACCTATGCGACCGCATAGTTAATGCAATCATGGGGCCTTTAGTCCCGGTATGTGGCTATGCAACCGCATGCCATATTGAACTATATGGTTGCATAGTTCATCATTTTGACGTCAAAATTCATTTTTTATCCCACAACCAATTTTATTAATTTTTGAACAATATTTTCGACGGTTTCACTTTTTCCCCCTCTTTTAGTTGTCACTATTTGACAAATGTTTACTTTCTATCTCATATCTTTATTTTATTTTATTTTACTAATTTGACTATAGTATTACAATAAAATATACTCCACACCTTAATTTTAGATATTTTTATGCACGAAAAATAATTGAACATGATTAAAAAGAATAAAATATTGATTTGGTAACTCAATTTTTAGGTAACACATATTGAGCTCGACTATAGAGTTCCAATCCTAGATAAATACATTTATGTAATTCGATAAACTTAAAAAGTTGTACGAAATCAAGTGGTAGAGAAATGACAATTTCGTTATGTATATTAAAAATAGGGTCAAATAAATCAATAGTTACCCAACTTTATATTTAGTGTTTTCATAATCACCCAATTTGATTTGTTTTACTATTGTTACCCAACTTTATACTTAGTGTCACATTGGCTATTCAATTTGATTTTATTTCACCATAACTATCCAATTTCATATAACATTTTACTATGATCATCCAATTTTATATAATATTTCACCATGTTTATCCAACTTCTTTTCACTTATTTTAAAAGGGATAAAATGATAATTTTGCATTATATATAAAATAAATTTAAAAAAACAAAAATAAAGTAAAAACTTATTTTAATAAATAAATAAAATAAAAACTTATTGAAAAAAAATTACTTAAAAAATAAAATAAAATAAAAAATTATTTTATAAAAAGTCCTTCAAATAAAATAAAAACTTATTTTTAAAAAAACGTTGTTAAAATTTATTTTATATATATAATGCAATTTTATTATTTTGCCCTTTTTAAAATTAGTGAAAATTATTAAACGAAGTTGGGTGGTCATAGTGAAACATTATATGAAATTTGGTGATCATAGTGAAATAAAATAAAATTGGGTGGTCATGATAACACTAAGTATAAAATTTGATAGCATGATGAAATAAAATAAAATTGAATGGCCATGATGACACTAAATATAAAGTTTAGTGGCCATTAATAGATTTCACCCATTAAAAATATGTACTAATTTATAATGAAAATGTTATATGACCTATTAAAAGTATGAAAATCAATAAGGAACAATCGTAGGTATATATAGATTTGAAGCCTATTTGGAAAATTCAGGAACATGGATCGTGTTTCTCATACTCGCTCCATTTACTATTTAGAACTTGGCTGGATGGAGAATTTTGCATCCCACAATTTACATATTGACTATATAAACAAAGGACAACTTACAAAAATACATTTAAAATTAAGGATCATTTGAAAAATCATATGAAAAGTATTTTAAAAGTAAAAAATAATGTGTAAAATTAATTGTCACTTTTTAAGTGACACAATATATGTTTTAAAGTTAAGTGTCACTTTTTTTTTTTTTTATGAAAAATGACATACAATATCACTTTTATTAAAAATTAATGTTTATCACTCAAAAAATGTGATAGCAATTTTAAGAAAGTGACAAAAAAACTGATAAACACTAAAAAGTGATAAAAATTCAAAAAAGTAACCGAAGTTTTAAAAAAAAAAAAAGTGACTCAAAAAAAAGTGACCTCCCCCAAACATTAACAGAACATTTATGTTTGTCATTCAAAAAAGTGACGAGAACTAAAAAAAAGTAACAAACAACAAAAAAAGTGAGAAAAAAAATTGACAAACACTATTAAAAAAGTAACCAACACTCATAAAAGTGAGGAAAAAATTTAAAAAAATAACACACACTAAAAAGTAACAAAATACCAATCAAAACGTTAAAATATATCGTTTTATACAAATTCAACCACTCGTACAATTTACAAATTTATTCCATAATTATTTTCGTACATAAATTTTAATTTTCTTGTCAAATCCCCACCCCTCATTTCTCAGGCGTGCATTTTCTCTCTTCTCTCCTTCGTCATATTTCCCCTTGAGAAATAGTTCAATCAATTTTATGGAGAAATCCTCTTTGACTCATTAATTTCATTTTACAATACAAATTTTACGAGGTAAACCTTCTTATTTCTTTTATAGTCTATTTTTTGTTATTTTTGAATTTAATGATTGATTAGTTTTCAATTATTGATGCATCGAGGTATGAATCTTTCTTATGTTGTTAAATTTGAGTTTTATGATTGATTCTTTTTTTTAATTGATGAATGAAGGATAAGGTGGTGGACTACTAATCGAGAAGATGACGCCGAGTCAAGAAGGATTATCGTTGTTAAATTTGAGATTTTGGGGGTTTGTTTTAGTTTAAGACGTAATTAATACATATTTGTGTGATATTTAATTAATTTAGGATACTATTCTAATTGGGTCACTTTTTAGCACATTTGGCCTAATTTTTCTAAGTCCATGTTTGACACACATTCTTTAAAAATACATTTTTTCAAAACTCATTTACAACCATACATTTTTTATTAAATAATATTTTTCATTACATCAATAATTTTCCTTACTTTTTAACCAAATATTTCTCATTATATCACTATTTAAAATATATTATTTTCTCACTAGTATCCATCACACACACCCTAAATAAAGCGCTTCGAGACAGTCTCATAAATAGTAAGAATTATATTAAACCAGCAATAATGATATTGTGAAATCCAACAATCGATTATCAACAACATTGCAAATAAATTATACATCCTAAATAAAACCAAATTTGGATTTTATTTCGCCTTCTCCATATGGATCATGATCGGAGAAACCTCGTATTATGCAGCCCAAGAGCTCGTCCGAACCAAGTAATTATCAAATTGGATGGATTCACAGAAACTGCTTACTCTTATCAGATAAAATCCTTACTTTTCATGAAGACAGAAGGCTGTATTCTACTTCATCGAGTTCTGCTTGCTTTTGTTCGAAAAATGGAAGGCTCCCTGGATCTCTTTCTTCCAATATAAGACTCATGGGAGTTTGCAGAGGATAATTGTCGATGATAAACTCTATATCATCCCCACGAATCTCTTTCTGATTAAGAAGAACCTGCAATACAAATAGAGGATTACTCCATGGCAAGTGCATGTTTGGCTAAGCCTAAAGATAAGAACGAGACCTATTTTGAAAAGTAAAAAATAAAGTTTTAAAGAAATAAGCTTTCGAACTAAAATCTCCAATAAGAAGTAACTTTTAGAAAAACCTAAAATTATTTAAAAGTAACTTCTACGTTACGACACACGTTTGGCTAAGCTTAAACTTGGCCAAGCCAAGCATGCTAAAGCCTCGTGTTGTGCCAGTCATACTATGAATAAGAGGGAAATCACAACTACTGATTTTATGACTATGCATCCAAGGAGGTAGGAAAGATAGATGGGAAAGAGAGAAGCTAGATCTAGCATGTCAACTACATACCTTAACAGTTTTCAGCAAAGCAGCACTATGCTGTCTCAGCAAATCAACGGTCTTTCCATACATATTATGCATTAATTCTTCCGTCCTCTTTGCAACGTCATCGTCTAATTTGAAGTTGACTGGAGTCTCAATCAAGTCATAGTCATCATAAAGTGATCCTTCAAAATCAAGCCGTGGGCCCACAAATTTTGCTCTCTTTCTCCAAGGAGCTGGTTCTCCGTGCACCACCATTGGGTTATCCAGATTCCATCTGCAAGAAGAGCAAGTATCTAATTAGATATGATACTTTCCCTGGATTACAGAATTTTCATGGCCTGTTCTGGGAAAGTTTTATCAATTCTTTTTAACCAGCTGAACGCAACAAATGGATACCCACATTGTAATAATCTTACGAGCAAGCCAAGATGCATCAGCAAGATAATTAACTGATGCCTTTGAAGTATCCCTCCCGAAGATGACCTCTTCAGCAGCTCTGCCTCCAAGTAATACCTTTATCAAGAAGATTTTGACACTTTTTATGACCGAATGCTAAAGAAACACATGGGTCAACAAAAAAAAAAAAAACCAAGAGAACTCGAGTGTGAACCTGAAGACGGTGTAACAACTGAGGTCGACGCTCAAACATGTACGCATCATCGTCAAGACGATGAAATACAACTTGAGACAGTGTCTGCATGTAACATCAAGAGTAATTAATTAATTAATGTTTGGATAGAAAACCATTATTCTCCTAAAAGTATCCTCATAAAGACCTTTAGTTTCAACTTCATGATCCAAGCACAGTGTAGATCAAAAAATTAACTAAAGCTAAGTATGGAAATACTAATTTTATATGACAGTAAATAAAAGACATCTGTCAACTTGTGCCCCAAAAAGTAGGTGAATCAATACCAGACTGAAGCCGGAAGTAGAACAAAAAGAAAGGCAAGACACAAATTCTACAATGGATGCGAACGAGTGATAATACTTTCAGAATAAAATATGTGATAAGAAAGCTGCCAGAGTTATTTTTTAGATTTATTATGTTTATTGAATTAAGGGTAGTTTGGTCTTTTCGTTATTGATGGGCACGGGCAAGTCTTAATTACGGTGTTTACTTGGTCACAAATATTCTATATCTTTATGTCTACCAAGATTGAGTATTGTGTCATGCTTACATTTTTTCGCTGTTTCAGATTTCCTAGTACTATCCAAAAACCCATGCCCCCTTTTCATTTACCAATAAAAGCACTCGAAGGTTGTGCAACATCACAGGTAAGATAGACCAAAGTTGCCAAGAACTGAAAAAATAAACTTTTAGGAGACTAACAAAATCCAAAAAGCTAGGGTATGGACCTGTCCACGAGGATTGATTGATATGCGATCACATCTCTCAATATTTGCATTCTCAAAGCGCCTTAGCAGATGAGCAGTCAAAGCGGTCCCCACTTCCGTAGTAGCTCGGCGACATTGGCCTTGATGGCCCAATTTTATTCCAACACGCTTGGGTCCCACAGTAAGTCGGTCAACTGCATCATCCATGTCTTCCTGAAGAATTGCATTATGCCTTTTCCTGACAGCCACAAGAGCTGCTTCTTGGAGCAGCTGTGCCAGCTTTGCACCCGACCACCCTGATTTACATTATTTAAGGATGTTCCAAAATAAAGATTATTTAGCAATGAACATAACAATCACAACAATTTCTTTAAATATTAGCAGTTAAATAGAATACATACCAGGCAAGTTGTTTGCATAACTGGTCAAATCAACAGTATCTGATAATTTCACCTTATGGCCATGAACTTTCAAAATTTCCAATCTTCCTTTTGCATTTGGAGGTCGGATTCTTATCTGTATAATAAACAAAAAAATAATGATTAGCCATGTAATGTTCAAGAGAACTAACAGATAAATAGTTCGAAAAAGAAATTATAACGGCTGAAGATAAAGAGTTAAACACCCTTTGATAACTCTATATCCTATTTAAAGGTACAACCTTGCGATCGAATCGACCAGGACGAAGAAGTGCAGGGTCCAACAAATCCATTCGATTAGTGGCACCCAAAAATATGACACCTTTTCCTGTATCAAATCCATCTAGTTCTATCAAGAGTTGGTTCAATGTGGTTTCTCTTTCTTGAGTTGCTGCATTGTATAGATGGTCTGTTGTCTCGCGGAATATTCCTTGACGCCTGTTTATTAATAAAGTATAATTAACAATTGAGGATCATTTATATTCTCCAAGCAGAACATCAATAAGAAAAGAGAATAGTAGAATTGGCCAAGAGTACACAAAACAAAGAAAACAGAGGGATGCAAGGATTGGTTGGTATGCAGATGAAGTATCAGAAAGTATGAATAACTTCATTTTATTATGAAAACGCTGAAAAAAGACGAAGAGGCTCTAGCTTTTACTCCGGGAATCTGCTTTACATATATTAATTTAACTATGTAGGAATCAAAAAGGTCTCCATCAAGAAAAAATTTCTTTAATAATTACGTAAGAAACATAGATGTTATAATTTACAGTAAATTCAAACACACTATTAGCTGAAAGAAAATTTAGAACAACCATACCTTGTAGCCAGGGCATCAATTTCATCAATAAAAATGACCGATGGTTTATTCACCTGTAAAAAGAGTTATCAAGTCATGTTTCATCATGTATAAAAGTAATCATCTTCATTACCAAAAGCATAGTAAGGAAAACTGTTCTCATAATTCCAAACGTCCTTGTGGTAGAAATAATGTACAAGTCTTCCCTTTTCGTTTATTATTAACATTTTCCCTTTTGAGTTTAACAAAATCCTTTAACTTTGCCGATGTTATGAAGGTATATATTTATTGGTTGCAAGAAGAGAAGGGTACCACCAATTTGACTATGATCAATAATCACCTGCACTCTATTGCATGGTGAAAGTTCGGGATCCCTCAAAATCCTAGAAACCCATGTTCTTGCCAACACCATAGCCTTTATAATAAATAGAATATCACTATTTGTGACCATATTTGAGTACATAACATAGATCTTTGAGTAATTTCGTCATAATGACTGAATAGATTTCTTGAGTAAAGAAGAACCAGAGTTAGTAATAATACATGGTTATAAGTTTTCAATTTTTATACAAGTTTAAGGTGTCCAACCAGACTTGGATAAAAAAAGTGCATATCCTGTAAACTTTTCATTTGGCGGAAAGATTGTCAACATGAAGTTAGATCACATTACTAATAAAAATATTAATTATGTTAGATGTTTCTGAAAGAAGAAAGAAGATAGTGACAATTGACGATCACAAATCAAGCCAGTGGAAAGCTAATTCTTCAAAGATTAAATGACATAATAATTAAATGCATAAGTTTCATCAGTTTCGCAAAATTGATGGTTCAATAAAAAATAATGAGTTATATTCACAAGTTTCACTGAATAAAAATCGTGAATGGTTTACCTTTGCTCTCTTAAATAAATCTCTTATACGAGCAGAACCAACACCAACTAAAACTTCCACGAATTCAGATCCAGCCATTTGGTAGAATGGAACACCAGCCTCACCCGCTATGGCCTTGGCAACTAGAGTCTGATAAGGCAACATGTGATTCTATTTAGAAATCAATTGAGAAAATATCACTCTTTAAGTGTAACGTGATTCTAGAAAAGACACCAACCTTGCCACATCCTGGAGGGCCCTCGAGAAGTACTCCATGTGGAGGCTTTATACCCATTTTATCAAATAGTTCAGGATTTTTCAGGTATCGCACCAACTAACCAGCATCGAAAGTCAAACAGAAAAATCAGTGAGTTGGCAAGATTTGCGATCTGAATATAAGTCAACGTCAAACATTAATGAACATGGCTGAATTATTCTATTACATTTAGAATTAACAAGAAGTCATATATCGCTTACTATTTCAGCCTCAGAAGTCTTATTCTGTAAAACAAATTTTTCATCCAAATATTCGCAAAGAGATTTGACTACTTTCAAGTTTCAAGAGAAATGAAGTTCCAGCCCCTAGTAGATATGCAACCATTGACCTTTAACAAACTTGTAACAATCATCCAATTTTTCTCTAACTTTTGAGGGTTAAAAGGGAAATTTTTTTCTTCCTCGTGTCTAGAAAGGATTTCACCTGTTGTTAAAAGGACAAAATTTCCATAAAGCGAATACTGCAGATATGAAAATGTTAACGTGGATTATGATCATACTAGAATGGATAGTGAGAAATGAGGATAAAAAACAAGAAAAAGATGTAGAACCAATTAAGGGAATGACTACTTGGGGGGTGATGTATTGCTTGCATATACCTATAGAAGCTCTAATTTACAAGAGGAATGCAATCTAATAGAACAATTTAAAAAGGAAGAAGTAAACCAAACTTAACATGAAAGGATGTAGTTGCAAAGAATTGATTTCATTGGAGTTTTTAAAAAAATGCAATGACGGATCAAATGGAGCGAAAAATTATTCATCATTCATGTAGCTAATACAAGTTTATTAGGAAGAAATGTTATAGTATTGTTTTATGTTCAAAAAGGATTTCACTTAGAACGAAATAAGTCACCGGTAATTGTTTTTTCAGGGTAATGAAAAATTGAACATAATATAGAAACTATAACATGTAGCCAAAGTATATACCTCTTGGAGCTCTTCGACTGCTTCCTCAATCCCTGCCACATCATTAAATGTGACTCCAGTGGAACCCTGAAAGAAGATAATCATTACATTAAAAAGGCCAAAAATTATACCTGCTAATGAGGAAATTTAGGAACGCGAGTAGAAGAAGTAAATTAAGAAGTAGAACTAACATCCACACGAGCTTGTGGTTTAGATTGAGAAAATTCAATGCCTTGCCATATATCCTGCATGAAATAGAAAGAAGTGAGGGACACTTCGCATGAGCAGCTAGCCTGCCAGAAAAAGTTGTGGGAAGCAATCCTCACCCATTTTCGAAAATTCTTTGGTCTTCTAGAAAGGGTAAAACGGACAAGAAGAACCATGGTCAAAAATACCAGCATAATTGGTTTCAACATTTCAAGACTAGCAGACACCCCACCAAAAGTGTATACTTCATACATCTTGGAAAAGATTCCTCCATCACCAAAAATATCGGCAAGATTATCCCATGCTCTTTCAAGAACTCCAAAAACGAGACTAAAAAATAGCTTCAGAAATGGTTTGGCAATAGGCCATATGACATATACAGCCGCAGCAAAAACAAAGCTGGTAGCTGCAAATATTGCAGAAGCCAAAAATCCTCCAACAACAACAGCAGCTGCAGCCATTGCAGCAGTCAGCACTCCAAGTTCAACCATCATTCTACTCGATATTTTAGATGCCACTGGGTGAGGGTATTCTGGCAATTTTCCTACATAGGACTATAAAAACAAAACTAACTGTCAGACGGGAGGGAAAAGCAAAAAGGAGGAGAACTCTTTGCAACTTAATAACAAATTCTTGGTAGACCATATGTGCTTTTAAACTTTGGTGGATGATTGTGAAAAAGAAAAATCACGCATAGTGCTTAATTTGACCATGTTGTATGCACTTAGTGGTCGTTTGGGCTCAATTTTATCCAAAAATACATTTTTCTCTCTCCTCTTTTTAACCACGCATTCTCCAATAAAATAACTTTACACGTAAATCCAAAGTTTTTCCTGCTTTTTTAACTACACATTCTTCAAAATAATCATTATTGCAAAATATATTTTCCCCAAAAACACATTGTAATGGAGCCAAGCAGGAACCTAATATGCAACAAATGATACTTCCAAATTCTTTAAACGTAGCATATTCTGTAGTGTGTTTCATCCTGTTGGCACATGAGAATTTGTACGTTTTCGTTCACATAGCTTGCTGTATGTTTTAAGACATTAAAATGAAAGGTATGTAGTTATCATCATCACATGCATAGAATATCCATTATTTCCGTTAATGGTTATGATAGCAGAAGAGTTCTTGAACGCTTAGCCTAATCGTTCAATCATAGATTCGATTCATAGTTTATTTGAACCCTAACTGAGAGTCACAAGTTCTCTTACAAAAGAACTCCATTTAGTACGAGACACAAGAGTGAGTGATAAAAGTATGAAATCTTATTGACAGCAATTCCTAAACCTCAACAGAGAAGGGACGAAATAATAACTAGATCCAAAGCTTCCTCGTGAAAAAGTCTTATCATTTCTCACTGTAATGAAAGACTATTCCGGCAAGAAATATCTTTTAAATTTCTAACAGCATTTTTTAATATTTACCTCCAGCATCCTATTTTCCCTCCATCCACACAATTCCAACCCGAGTCAATTGAGTATATTTGTATACCATTAGCAAAAGCAGATATT
The DNA here is from genome assembly GCA_903798255.1 of Fraxinus quadrangulata. Classification (NCBI taxonomy): domain Eukaryota; kingdom Viridiplantae; phylum Streptophyta; class Magnoliopsida; order Lamiales; family Oleaceae; genus Fraxinus; species Fraxinus quadrangulata. Next base: position 36,629 of record CAIGRB010084907.1, on the reverse strand, counting down.
CTACAAGGAATTGCTAATGAAACTCAGATAGAATACCATCATTTGCTTCTCAATTTCATATCTTGGACCCTGGTACTCCTCCAAAAGAGCTTGGGCTTGGTCTCGATCCAGCTTCATTGCCCTATAACCAAAATTCACAACATCAAGCAGACCAAACATAATCAAAGACAAAATGTCACATGTTACAGTACAAACCATTTAGTTCTATGCAAGCTCTTTTCTCCAGGTATTTCTTTCAAATCGACCACAAAATCCCTGTATACATAATTACCACTATTCTCCGTAAAAGTCATCAACTTTATTTTATCACTCTTCAAGTACTTCTGAAAATCCACGTAGCTCAATTTGGGCAACTCCTTCAAATTCCTGTTGAACTCCTCTTCCTCTGATAAATTTATCCCAAAAACTTGCTCGGGTACATAAAGCTTCCCTTTATACTCCCTCAGGATATCATTCAAATAAACTCCTTCTGACTTCACTGAATTGCTGTCAATATCAATCTCCTTTCTACCCACTAATGCCTTCAAATTCAACCTCCTCAATATCTCAAAAACCGGGTTATCAAAACGCTTTTCACCCAAACTCTCCTTCTCTTTCAAAGTGTACAATCTATTCCCAACCAAATATTTAGGTTCCACTTGACTGGGGTTTTCCCTTAAAACCCTAGTCATAAAATCCTCTTTCTCAACATCAGAATTCACCGAAGCCTTGGAATTTGAACCGGGTTTTTGCAAAAAAGCGCGTGGACTATTTAAAAAATGCAATCTTTTTGGATGTATGGAGGAAAAGCTTAATCTTTTGTGAGATTTTAGGTCTGAAAAATTGGTGGGAAAATTAATGAAGGGTTTAGGAGTGCTAAATAGTAGGTAATACATGTTTCTTCTGGCGAAGAATTGGGTTAAACTACTGGATTGAGGTTTCGGGTATTATTAGGAGACAACAATTTGACATTTCTGCTGGAATAGGTGGGGAGTGAACCAGCACACAGACGGAGAAACAGAGATAGCGAAGGAGATAAGAGGGCTTTAGGAAGGAGAAGAGGAGAGTAAAATTGTGTTAGAAAAAGGAAATATTATATTAAAAATTAAAATTATATTTTGAGTGAACTGGGATAGAAGTTTTTAAAATGTTTAATTGAAAAAATATGGGGCACATGAAAAATATGGTTAATATTGATTATTTGACTTTGAATTAGATTAAAATCAAATTTTAATCCGACCCAAACAGGTGAAATCTGGTGTTTCTTTGATGCAAATAATAGGAATTAAATGTTTCAATGAACACTCAACTTTGTACTATATCTCAACTTACTCGTTGAATTTTCAAAAGCGTCTCATTAGCCACTGAATTTTTCTCAATCATTGTCCATTACTCATCAAGTGGACGATTATAGCCATGCTACAATTCAATTATTTCAATAATTCATTACTTTTTACTTTTCAAAATGTATTTAATTTACTATAATAAATATTATAATTAATTCTCAATTGATTAACGTTCACATGCTAATTAGCATCAAATTTCACTTTATTAGAAATTAAATTATATTCATTTAATATAAATGATTCAACATTCGTTGTCACGTATGTATTTCTTGGTATTAATTCTAAATTAATTAATATTCAGGTTAATTCATGTATCATATTTGCCATCCATATTTATTTATGCATTTAGTTTTAACTCTAAATTTCTAATATTCACATTCAAGTTTGCGTTTCACTATTTACATACATGTATAATTGATGTGGTAAAAAAAGATGTACTTCAAAATTCTAGGTCTATAAGGAGTTTATCTTGAAAGGTACTGCACGTAATGTAAGACAAGACTTTTATTTTTATTCCAACACTTATCCCAACAATAATTCCTAAAAATAAGTTGACGAGTCCTACTAGTAGTACACTACTACCTAACTTTATAAATATGAGGCATTGGATCATTATTAAGTTACATTTTTACACACAATTTTACAGCACGTATCTTTTTCCAAATTCTCTCTCTGACTTAAGTATCGGAGGGGCGACGAGGACACACCTCGACGCCTTTGTTTCAGGTGCCGGAAGACCTCGTTCATGCTCATTCTCGATCGTCAAACTCGAGATCAAGAGGTACGATTTTTGGTATCATCAATAATAATTAACATTTATTTTCAAGAGTTTGCGTTTCTCGCATATTTAGATCAAAAGAGTAAATGAAGGGGTCAAGTATTAATTTTACAATACTTATAAATGATTTCGTCTTGTTTAACTCTGACTTGTAAAATTAAAAGTCACATGTTTATTTGATGCAAATAGTGATAGAAAATGTTCTATCACAATTTATATCCACAAAATGTACTGATAATATTGAGTATTATATATTTAATAGTGAAAGAAAACTAGTGTTACCAAAAAATAATAAAAATAAAATAAGTAAAAAATATATATAAACACTAAAATTTTGTTCCTTGGCATGAAGAATAACGTAAAGATATTGGATACCTAAATATAGATATCTTGTGATTACATTCAACTTCGAGAAGAATGCGTGTTGTGAAATATCTACCAGACTTGTTATCAAGTATGAAATCGCTGGATGAGGGTGATCGTGTTTAATTATGGGGCTCGTCACATATGATAGTTTAGTTTCTAGATTATTCGTACAGTTTTAATGCATATGCTCTAAAAAGTTATTTAAATGGGTTAATTATGTCTCAGTCACTGAAGTTTGAGTATTACATTAATGGTGATGGATGTAATTTTCTAATGGTAATAGTCACCCAATAATTGTTACATTAGTCGTCATTCAATTAAAAATATTAACTTATATCCCAGGCTATGTCGTTAAGTGGCAACGTGTCATCAAATAATGTTATTTATTACGACGAGTCATACAAAATTGGATTTAGAAAATGGAGATTAAACACATTTAGATGAGAAAATTCAACGTGGCTTTAGTTTTGATCAGATTTTTAAGCTTAAATCATTTGGTAAACTCACTCTTTTCTATTTTAATGATTTTTGTTGGCTTGTCAATAAATAATGCCGTTTAATGACATGTAAAAACAATGAGGTCATGTGAAATTTAAAGTTAATATTTTATCGAATGACCATTAGTATAATCATCAAAAACTTGAGTGACTATCATCATAAAAAATAGCTTTAATGATCATTATTATAATTATTCAAAACTTCAGCGACCAAACTCGATTCAAAATACCACGGGTAATTTGCTCCCCGTTCCCATCACTAAATAGTCATTTAGTAGAATTTCTCACTTTCAGTTGGTCCTTGAATTTTTTTTATTATTTTTTTGAATTCTGCAATATTATCCCTGAATTTTGTAAACTATGCAACTGAATTCCTAAATTTTCTAGATGTTGGGAAACTGTCCTCGAAATATCCTGAAGCTGTAACTTGATCCCTGATTTTTCTTATGTTTTCAATTGCTCTTTGCCACTTGCGAATTAGTTCCTGAAAGGTTCGACCAGAGGTGTTTTAGTCCAAATCCTTAGGGAAAATTGCAGCCGCGGTTTCAAACCTTTCATTTTATTGCAAATTACACCCAAACCTTTATATGTAATTACAGCGTCAGTCCCAAACTTTGAATTCCGTCCAAAAAATCGCCAGTCAATGTTGCTACAGTAATTTTGACTCCGAAAAATTGCAGCGCCGATCCCAAACCTTTCATTTTGTTGCAAATTACATCCAGACCTTTAATTTTTACGGGCGAAATCCCTAATCTTTACATATAATTACAACGTAGGTCAATTTCACGCATTCCATCCATAAAATCGCCAGTCAACATTGAAACAAAATTTTGATTCAAATGACAACTTAATTGATGGGTAAAATTGTCAAAACAAGTTATCCAAAAAAATATTTGTCTTCTTCAAATTCTTCAATCTTTTCACAGCCATTACATTCTTATCATCGATAACTATCCGATCAGATAACAATTTGATCAAATTTGTTATAATAATTGAATCGTTAAATTATTTTTATGGCATGTTATTTGTCACTAAAATAAATAAATATTACCACTCAATTGTGACACAATTTCGACTCAATTAGTTTCATTCTTTAACTTTTTTTAAAATAATCAAAGTATACAAATGAAAAGATCGAGTGCTAAATTATTTTTTTTCAAAAATTAAATATACTAAAAGAAAAACGAATACATATTTTTAATACAACTTATTATCTCAAGTTGAATTTATTGGCTCTTCGAAAACTTTAAATATATATATTTATCAAATACTGATCATGTTGAGAAATCACGATTTTCACTTGATAGTGAGGCTAGCGTGTTACTAATTAGAAGTCAAATTTCTTTTTTATATGGGATGACTCTCTTCAAAATTTAGTATATCTTCCAAAATTTTATTAAACATTGACTTACGTAGGGACTATATTTCTTGTTAGTCGATAATAATTTTATTTCTTGAACGTTACTTGAATAGTGAACTATTTTATGCTTACTTCATTCATAATTATCTATTCTTCTATCTAGCTCGGTATATTCTTTGATTTTTTTTACTTTTATTTTTATTTTTTTTAAGATTGTGAAAATGTCAACCAGAAGAATTATAAGTTTTAATATATATTTTGCCTCCTTTATTCCTTGGACGAAAGCAAAATTTGTCTCTTTCGGCAATAAAATAAACTCACTAGAAGGGGGGGTGCATTAATGTCTTCCACATGAACACGTAGAGTTGACATTTGCACATTAATAATAAAAATATTCTTTGTTTTGATTTAAATTTCAAATATTTTTTTTAAGCTGCATTTTTCTGAAATATATTTTGAATAATTTTATTATTATCACTTTTTAATTATATTAAAGGTTCTTACACTTGTGTTCTTAACTTTTTTTTTTTTTATAATTCTTTTTATCAATTTTCTATTAATTAACACTGGAAAAATTATTGTTTATGTCTAAATGTTCTGTTAACAATTAGCATGCATTTAAATGAAGGGTAAATACTTTATCACACTGTGATATATGTATTATTGTTGTTTCTTTTTAAAAATATGAAGGAAAACCGAAAATATGTGTTTTATGCCCCCTAAGCGGATTTGTTGAACAAAAATCGTCGTTCAAAACAAAATGTGCAAATTAATAAAATGTTGAAAGTAACAGGTTAGTGTGGAGGAACATGCATTTGCGTATTTGGAACGCTTGGATGATCGGTGTTCGAAGTAAATGACGAACTTTTGCATACAATGTCCGTTTTGGGCCTATGATCCTATTTAGGAAAGTTCGCGACGATTCCCATTGAACTCACATCTGCTGTGATATATGATGGATTTTGAACGTTTAAATTCGTTTATTAAGTTAAAACTACACTTAATGTTTCTTAATTCATTATTTTTAGTATTTATTTATTTTGCTTTGTAACTTAGCTCATTAAGGGACTGTTGGTCCAGTAGGTTATCTGTTCTTTTCATATTTAAGACTCTAAAACATCTTGTATAGTTGATTGTTCATGAAATAAGAAAAAACGTTTATTTTCTTAAATACAATCCGTTTCGAGATGTTATTATTGTGTTTGTAGATTTGAATTACATCATAATGTGATAAAAAAAAAATTGAAGACATAAACACTAGAATGAGCAAAACACTGTTGCGCTAAAAAATAGTGGGACGAAAGAAAATTATGGTGTTACCTGTATATTTTAAATAACTTGATTAAAAATTTATAATTATATCTAGTACAGATAGGAGCCTAAAAATCGTAGTTCGAGTGGACTTTACCAAATAAAGAAAGTTATTAAGTGAAGGAAAAGAAGACTTTTTCCTCCCTCGACATGAATTGTAAAATAAAAAATGCATATAATTTGGAACAGGGTTTCATAAAATAATACAAACACGTCTTTGTTTTTAATTATATATATATATATAAACTATGTAATAAATTATTGATGAATATCTTTACAATTTCATATACAGGTTGTTTATATAGAGCAATATGAGTTTACCATCCAACCAAACAC
>CAIGRB010084907.1:13143-25987 GCA_903798255.1 Fraxinus quadrangulata | reverse complement strand
CCTCTCGAGTTATCATTGAGTTTATTTAACTAATTCAATTTCATATCTCTATGCGACTCTACCTTAGTTAAACGAAACATTAGTTCTAAGAATTCATGTATGATTGCAATATTTAGTATACGTATCTCTATACGTTATACTAATTTACTGAATTTTACTATATGGTCTAAATCTCAAACTCACATCTCGATTCGTAAGAGATTCACATAATCATCAAATTATTGATTAGATAATTTAATGCATTAAACTCATAGTAAAACCAACACATATAATAATAAATCACATAAATTTTGAATAGAAAAATAATGGATCACAAGTCGACTACATTGTTTTCCCTAATCTGAAATTTAGTTACTCATAATATAAAAATAAAAACTAAAAGTAATGAAATGTATTACCAGATTTTAATAAAAATGTAGAAATGAATTAAATATAACACCAAGATCTTCATTCGCTTCCAATCAACGCTTTAAACTCGAATTCCATGGTGATTCTCTTCTTTGAATTGGGTTTTTCGATCTCTCGTTGTATCTCCATTGTTTTCAATGTTTTGAACCCTTAATTGGTGTCTTCTTTAATCTATTTATAGTTTCATACACGTCCTTGGCTAGATTTGAGTCTTTTTCTGAACTTCTTGCGGCCCAAATTAATAAAAAACCCTTGGCGTCGGCGCTAGGATGCAGCGTACAGGCAGCGCCTGGGCGCTCCACGGGCACTGCCGTGCTACAATAAACCGTTCAGGCAGCGCCTTGGCGCTCCACCTTGCTGAAATTTTTTTTACGTCTGTTTAAATATTTTTGTCATAACTTTTTCTCCCGATATCCGATTAAGACAATTCAAAATGCGTTGGAAAGATAACTCAAAGGGATACAACTTTATTAGAAATAACTCCTTTTCAATTCGAACTTTTACAAGGCCAAAAATGGGGTCTCAATCTCCAATTAAAAATCTGGACATTCTTGTGCGGTTGAAAATTGATTTGTGAAAATATTTTGACCATATTTTCACTCCTTTTGACCTTTATAGTAGTATCCATTTGACCCCTAGCATTCTCGAATTTTCATCGTGAGTTCCGACACAACTTTTGAGTATTTGCACTTTAGTCTACAAACTTTGGATATTGCCCTTTGTAGTCAATTTTTCGCTTCTTTCTTTCAATTTCACTTCCATTCATTGAGTTTCACCTAATAACACATTATATAATAAATTAGGTTATAATTCCATTAAAATAATTACGAAATGTCAATATNACTTTAGCCCACAAACTTTGGATATTGCCATTTTCCGCCAATTTTTCGCTTCTTTCTTTCAATTTCACTTTCATTCATTGAGTTTTACCTAATAACACATTATATAATAAATTAGGCTATAATTCCATTAAAATAATTACGAAATGTCAATATTTTAGAGCCTGAATAAGTATATAAAATACACTTATCACTTTCAACGTGTTATTCCTACATATTGAGGTACAACGGGGGAGTTCCCGCACCTTCTTTTCTGTCCTTTGAGTAACCTTTCTGAAGACTGTTGGACTTGGATGAAATGAAGTTCTGTTTACAATTTTTTACCATCACATAACATATCAATTTTCTTTCGATATTGTTCTCAGCCTATGGCCATGGAATCCTGAACTGGAATGTGTAGAGAGTTCAAAGTTCTCACTTTATTTCCTTCTGATTGGCAGTTCTTACTTGGATTGTACATGTTGGGGAGTATACGAGGTTATATGGCACGATATGAAGTAATTATCACAAATAACAAGAATACAATTTTTAAAAAAAAATTTGGCAGGATTGGAAGTTTTTATTCAACTACAATGGAGAGAGAAATTACAGAAATATTGTGTTCCTACACAATTTTAAATTTCAATAATAAATTAACTTGTAAAAAAGAGTCTATTATTTATAGTGGTACATATCAAGCCATAATAATAGTTTTAAAGATGGAAACTAGATAAAAAAATGAGGAAAATAAACAAAACAAGAAAAAACCCGGATTGTGCGACGCTTGAGCGACAGGCTCACCATTCGAGCACCAGGCGGGCGGCAAGTCTCTGTTGATAACTCTGTCTCGTCGCTCGAGCATCCAATTAGTGGTAAGCTAGCGCCGCAACGCCCTTTTTCCTCATTGAACTCTATTTTGACATCTTTAAGGTCCAACATACCAACTCCGCAAACCTTAGATGAATTTGAGTCACAGACCCAACAATCTTCATCTTGACACAAATTACACTGTAACGAATAAAAATTCAAAATTTCTCTACTTGAAGAAAAAACTCGACTACAAGAAATGAATTGAACTCTTTAACAAGAATCAAACTAACTTCTCCAATAAATCAAAAATTCTCCAGCTCTCTTATCCAACTAGAATAAATGAATCTAAACACTGCTCCCTAAAATTGCCACATGTTCAACCAAATATTAGTCCCTTTAATATTTTTTCGCCTTTGAGCCCTCTAGTCAAAGGATAAATTTCTGTCCTACACAAAAGCCAAGAATAGATGACTCCTTGCATAGACAAAAGTCTCACACAGCAATTCAAGAAAGTCTTCGTTTTCACACTGCCATCACAACCTCAAAAACGCTAATTTCAGGCATTTATAATTATAGGATCGAAATATAGTAACTGTGCTCGAGAATTAGAAATGGCCAAATCTAATCCTCACAAGCCACCAAATGGCCGCACAAATTTAGCCTCATGCATTGTAGCAACAATTTTCTTGATATTTCTACTCATTCTAATTCTAATAATTTACTTCACACTTTTCAAACCCAAAGAACCGAAGCTCGCCGTCACCGCCGTGCAGCTTCCCTCCTATTCTGCCGGCAACGGCACCGTCAACTTCACCTTCTCCCAGTATGCCACCGTCAACAACCCCAACCGAGAAATTTTCACCCACTACGACAGCACAATGCAGCTCCTGTACGCAGGAACTCAGGTGGGGTTCATGTTCATCCCAGCTGGAAAGATTGACGCCGGCAAGACTGAGTACATGGCAGCGACTTTCTCCGTTCAGTCGTTTCCTCTGTCGGCCAACCTGCCAGAGAGTATGGCTGCAGGGTCTACTGTTACTGACGGGTTCAACGGGTTTCGGATCGGACCCAGGCTGGAGATTGAGTCCAGGCTGGAGATGTCGGGACGGGTCCGGTTCCTGCATTTCTTCACGCATCATGTGGATGCGAGAGCCAAATGTAGGGTAGACATTGCTGTTAACGATGGATCTGTTTTAGGGTTACACTGTTAGAATAAAGATTCTAATTGTTTTTCTTTTTTTCTTTTTTATCCTATTGTTGTCCTCAAGAAAAATGTACAGATGACGACTATTAATCATATTGAGGAGAGGAACTTAACTTGGATCTAGAATTTTATGAATTAATAATTATCAGTCTTGAACCAGAAATTTTTATTTCAAATGCTTTCCGTCGATAAAACTAATAGATTTTGCAAAATTGTGTATAAATTATTGTTTTGAGAATGATTCAAAGTATAAATAAAAGTTGGTAGCTACATAAATAACGAACATATAATCTAGTCACATAATGATAATTTCTCAATGAGTTTCCATGCGAAGAATCCCAAAATCCGGCATTTTTTTTATGATTTAAAATGAGTAATTTACTCTGCAGAATACATGGATTCGATACGGGATTTTAATTGGAGGTGGGGCGCGTAGTGGTGATGGTGTTGTCATACTCATGGGACAGCGAGCGCCGCAATGGGGGCAGTCGACATCATACTATTTTTTCACAATTTTGCTATACTTAGATCATAGTTGACAGTTTTATTTACATTTTTTGACATAACACACAGTTTTATCATTGATTTTAACACATTTATTCAAATCAATGTCCCAATTTTGACATCCCGAAGGATTCGAATTAGTTGTATACCGTGGTTGTACAACCAACTTAATTCATTTTTCCACGGCTTCTCATGGATTTGTGCAGAACTTTTTTACTTGATTTTTTCAGTCATTGCTGTCAGTAGCCACCAAGTTCACTTTTTTCATTTTTGTTTAAATTCGACTACTTACATCACAATCCAGATCAAATTTAATTCTTTATATAAAAGCAGAATCCTTTTAATTATAAGCAACCAAAGGCATTTCACATGACATCGTACTGTACAAGTCGATTACAATCGTGCATATGTAAAAGTGTTGCATCAAATTAAACCACATACTCCACCCCTTATGCAGGACGGAAAAATTCTAGTTGTAAAATATCTAACGAAACCATCGCTAAAATTAAGGTCTTATTCAAATGAAAATATCTAATATTTTTTATATATATTTTACATGGATAACCCGATTTGAAAGGACCATTATGGGAAATGAATCCTACTTCACGTACAGAAGCAGAATGCACAGAAAGAAAATAGATACTCAAGAGTGGGTGGATTTTTTTTTTCAATATTTTACTTACAGCAGAAAGAAAAAAAAAAGATACTCACATAAATCCAACAAATATGTTGGATTTCTAGCAAAACCATTTCTATACAAATGGAATTGCTCATGGGAAATTATTTGATCGCGTGAATGTGGAAGTCATATTACTTTCAAATTACTTTTAAAATTATTATTGAAAAAGTTACTTTTTTATATTAGCATAACTTATTTTTCACTTATGCCGATATACAAGTTTTTAGGCTACTATTTCCTCGATTTTATATCTGCTTAATAAGAAAATAAACTGTAGCATAATAGATGACCATAACGAATTAATATGTTAGCTTGACCTCTTAGAGCATCAAAGCAGAACATTCGAGGGTGACAATGGGTTGAGCCGACTAATGTCCACGAGCTCAAGAGCCGAGCTCGTGGCTCGCTTTTAACGAGCTCGTTACATGAAGGGCGAGCTCGTTATTTTTTTAAAGAAAAATTAAACCCTCCTCATTTACTCCAGTTTGAGACCGACTACTTATTTCGAGTGGATGGAGTTTTGTACATGAACAACTTGTTTCGTGTAAAAAAAATTTAAAAATTAAAAACAATATTTCAAAATAATAGATTTTCATTAATATGGTTAAATTAAAAATCACTTACATAACGATATACAATTGCGACATATTTATCTTGCAGTTGGAAATGAGCAACTTCTCAATCCTTCGAGCACATTAATACTTCCAAAATACCTTATTTGAGTCGGCTCCCAACCTCAGACAATTATCTGCACTAAAAACACTCCAAAGTTACAGTGCTAACAAGAGGTATTAGCAAGTCTTTTGCAATCGCAGAAACCACTAGCCATCATCATTCGTACTTTCGTTAGAATTCAATTATTTTTTCTGAAATTTTTTAATTGTTTTGTTAATATGCATATTATGATTAAAATAATCAATTAATTTAGCATGCAATACATTTGGACTTGCGTTCGATTTTTGATTACATGCAGTAGACAAACTACTACTAGAAGAACCTATTGCATTTGCATCATATCTATACATTTTAATGTTTTCGAATAAAGTTAATATTTCAGTGTTGTCTTCTTCAATATCAGTGAAAGGAGTAGGTGTAGAGGGTACCCGACTAATATTTGCACATATTCGTTATGCATATAATTCATCCATTTCACATAAAATTTGTTTAAAATTTCTATAAATGATAAGTGTATTAAAAGTTAATACTCTTGAAATCTGATCAATTACATATTTAATACTTGATAAATTGTATCGAGTGTCTATGATGCATGCTAAAGGAAATAACATAAACAAGTCTTCCCAATAATTTCTAATCTTTAATTTCATAGAATATATAATTACATTAAAATCGGGGTCATTTTTTGTATTTATGAAAAACATTTGCAATTATATAAAGACGTTCGAGCAACATACAATTAGTTGGATAGTAAACCCCAATTAAAATATTTGTAGAGTCATAAAAACCTATCAATTTTTTTTTTAATTTTAAGAGCTAAAAGTCAATCAGATTCATTCAAAATAGTTTTGTCATCATTTCTAATACGCATATTGTTATAAAATTCAGTTATTAGATGTTCAAAACATTCGCATGATTTTAATAATAAGTAAGTGAAATTTCATCTATGTCCTACGTCACTAACAAATGTTTTTGTATTTGTTATCCCAAATTCGGCACAAAATTTCTCAAAAACTTGTTTTCTATTAGGTGAAATCATAATATATACTATTACATCCCTAATTATTGAATTTCATTATTAATATGTTTCAAACCATCCCGCACAATTAAATTAAAAATATGGCACACAACGAATATGAAGGAAATAACCATCGAAATTGAATTGCAATACTTTACACAATTTATCGATAACTGTCTTATTACCACTGGCGTTGTCGAATGTAAATGAACGAATTTTACTCTTATAATGATATTATCTGATAATGTTCATAATAGCGTTATATTTATTGTTAGCATTGTGAGGAAACTCATGTATACATCAAAATGGGTTTATATAGTATGCAATTGCAGTTATATAAACAAGTTCATTAATCTATTTCCATATATTCAAAATTAAAGATATAACACCCCCTATATTTTTGCAAATCGGTAATTAATTGTTACTTTGTATGAATGGAATATTTTATTATATCTGAATGAAAAGTGTTTCGACTTACCCCAACGTACCTTGATTGAAGATATTCTTTCACGTACGTGACGAAATGTTGGTTGTTCGCTATCGCTAAAGGCAACTCAGCAGTGACAATGAATTTCACCATTCCCGTTCGAACTTTCTCCTTCGAATATATCTACATGGAAAGTGGCGAAGAAGTAGAACCAGCGCCTGAACTACCAAATTGCAGATGCGTTTAACCGGAGCAAGAAATCCATACTTGACAGCACATGCTTTGTAGTAACGATTGAGGTGAATGATACCAATACCTTTTTGCTATGTCATCGTTGATAATATTTACATACTGCTTTAGACTTTATGACTCCATCGACCACATGACCCGTTGAAATCAATTTAAAGTAATCCAAACATTTTGCCTGTATTTTTCCCTTTCGCTTCCCTCTTACATCGAAAATATCTAATTCTCGTTCCTCCTCATGTTCCACTTCGGGAACATCAACGTCATCTTAATCAACTGGATTACTACTTCCATGAGCATCCAATTTGAAATATTTTTGGGAATTGATACTTTGTTCAGATCGAAAAATTCATTCCAAAATTGACTTTGTGACGTCATAGGTGATTCGCCTCCGATACCGAACTAGCCCTTAACAAATGAGTATAGATCCATTTGTGAATTGCGATGTAATGTATAGTAAATAACTAAGTAAATAAATAAAGAGTATGAAAAAAATCAAAAATTGAAAGAAAGTTGATATGTAAGATTGTAATTGTAAATTTGTAGTGTAATAATTGATATTGAATAATTGAAATTGAAAGTAAAAAATGAAAATGTAGTGGGTATAATGTGGAAGAGAGAGAGAGTTGTTGGAATGTTGTGTGAAAAAAATTGAAAATGGGTTGGGATATTAATAGAGTGAAAAAAAGGAGGAAAACAAAGTAGCCAAAACGGCCACTTTCATAGTTCAGTGACCGTCACTGTTCATGGCGAGCTCATGGGCCCCTAGGCGAGGCGACCTGCTCAGGCTTGTTTGACACCACTAAGAACATTACCATAAAACAACTTTCTTCAAATTAGCCAAGAACATTAGCATAAAACAACTTTCTTCACCTCGGAATATTCATTTGTCTTTCATTTATTCAGAATAATAGCACAGAGTACTTATTTACCATTTTACAAAAAAGGGAAGGCACCTTCTCATGCAGATGTGTCAACATGTCAACCAGTTCTCAGTTACATAGTGGGCTCCAAAGGCTAATAGCCATATGGGTTCTTGCTGGCCCAATTCCATTGACCCCGGCACATCTCGTCAATGCCATATTTTACCCTGAAATGATGTCTACCGTTTAATCAGAAGCATGAATTTGGTAGTGAGATTTTTTAGTTTATCAATCGTTCTGAACGTATAGAAGTAATCTTGCATGCATTGATTGAGTTCAGCACTTACTTCCAGTTCAACTCTCGTTCAGCTTTTTCCGTTGAGGCATATACAATCTCAGCATCACCTGGACGTCGACCTGCCTTCACAATAGGGATTTTCTAGAAGCAGGAAAAAAAGAAGAGTATGATTATGTGGAGCAATTTGCGCTGCATGTTTTAGTTAACATATACACAGAGCAATAATTAATGTTCAAACATTAAAATCTCATTTTATCCTTTTCCTTTCAAAACAAATACTGTGGAATCAGAGAACTAACCTCAACTCTCACCCATCTGATTAGGTAGACACGAGATAAGTAGGGAATTGACGTTAAGAAGGAAACCCCGGGAAATTTAATAGGCTTCAAAAAACACATCTCACATCCACTCAAAATGTTATTCAGACAGTCACCAGAATTCTCCAGATAAACTGAAAGCAATATTGCAATAGGTTGTCTAGTACACAAAACAACAGTTCTGTTAACTATATAAGCTGATCCGTACATTGACCAAGCAAATAAACAATATTTGATTGGGGCGATTAGGTAGCATAAAGACTTGAGGGATCGCTTCGCTTTTTGGTCCCGAAAAATAATGCCGAACCCACTAATTATTTTTAACACCACATTTATATAATACCTTCGGGGTGTGTTATAGTTAATAAAGATACAACAGCCCTTCTTGTTTTTACCATCAACACAGGTGACATCAGTGTTCCACTTGTCTGAGTTGCTGCAGCTCCCATTCTCTCCTTGTTTCCCTTTGTCCATTCTCCTTCCCACCCCAATAACTGGCCAACCCCAAAACACTCCCCCAGTGAGATATCCATTTGGGTAATTTTTCTTATCAAATGCTGAATCATCCGGCAGTTTCGGGAGAAAGGATGGCCTTTCATTTGAGGTTGGAATTATGGAATGACTTGTGGTTTTCGAGCTGCTAGCTGAGTAATGGATATTTGGCGGGACTGAGAGGAGAATGGGGGGAAGAAGAGAGAAAATCTGGATTTACGAGGAAAGAGCAGACCGGTGCTTTTCCTTCTGCATTTCAGAGAGAAAAAGTTGGGCAAGGGATCATGTGATTTATTTCATGCTGTCTATACAAGAGCAAAGGTGCAACTTTTATACATTTAACAATTCTTGTTGAGTGAACTAACGCTAGATAATTTTTTTTTAGGATTATAAACATTTCCAAATCTTTATCCAGTGCAAACCAAACACAAAAAAATGTGATATCTAATAATAGTTATTCATGCTGTACTAATTGGTAGATAGCTCGGCTGGGTTAATCTAGTCAGCAAACCAAGTGTGGCCTTAATTAGTACTATGTAATCAAACAGAAGATGAAAAAGAAATATCCACAAGAGTGAGCCCTTAATCATGTTTTAAGGGCTGCCCATTTGTGCATATCAACAAAGCAGTAAAAATCGTAAACTTTACCTTCCCGGATGCCTTTTCGAATGCTGCAACCATTTCCAAGACAGACATACCCTTCCCAGTTCCAAGGTTGTACACCTCACAGCCTGCAGTTCACATTCTTCAAAACTAAGTCAAAGGACAACAACCATTCGCAGTTGCACAAAACAAGCAAATCAGCTAAGCTAATCCATAATAAAATTATGGCTATAAACCTTAAATAGCAAATGAAAAGGTAAGAAGCAAAATGGATCTCAAATACTGTCCATTTTAAACAATAAGACACATCTTCTAATAAGAATCAAACTCAAGCCGATCCAGTTACTTATTACGGTTCCTCGAAGTTCAATAAAATCTTTCCAAGTATACATTGTCATAGGACAATATGATCCTTGTCATTGAACAAAAGAAATGTTAATATATAGCAAAAGACTAATTAATTCAGCTGAATAACAAGATCTGAATAAGATAGAGAAATGTGTCTAAGAAGTGTCATAACAAAAAATTATGAACCTACGGAAGGATCAGGTAGCTTGCTTAAAGCAGCAATATGACCATCTGCTAAATCCACCACATGAATGTAATCACGTACCTGAAAATTATAAAAACAGTTCACTAACAAATAAAATAAAATAATATATGCATTTGTGCATGAAAACAAGAACCTCCTCTCCACATTTTGAAGTCCATGTTTTGCCATGGCACCTTTCAGAAAAAAAAAACCCTGACCTGAGTCTAGTACCAGACTCGAGTTAATGCACATCCTATCCCAAAACGTGGATGGATTTCATAAACAAGTAGATTACAGTTACTTACACCAGTGATAGCATTTTTTTCTCTATTAAAAGAGAGTCAAAAGATGAAACTGGAGGTAGATAGAAGGTCACTAGCAAAACAATTGACGGACCAAAACATTGAAAATAGTTACACGACAACACAGACACATTTGTATCGTAGTTTACCAAACACATAAAAATTGTTAGCAATGAAATTCAAGTAGTTATAACCAAGAAATAAGTAACCAGCAAAACCATCAATATCGATTGATGACCAAATTATACATATTGATATTGAATTTTTTCTAATGTATAGTATAAATAGATAACCGGCACGAGCATAGGTAGTGATGAAATGCCAATAATTAAATCACACAAATACATCACATGGGTAAAATTCTAATGCTAAACAAAGTGGCTTACCCGGGTACTGTCCTTAGTTCCATAGTCAGTTCCAAACACTGTTAATGCAGGTCTCCTGCCAACAGCCACTTGTTGAACAAAGGGCATGAGATTATTTGGAATTCCATGTGGATCTTCACCAATATAGCCACTAGGATGGGCACCCACTGGATTGAAATATCTCAGCAGTATGATTTTCCATTCAGAGTCAGACTTTTAACATCACGGCACATTTCTTCAATAAAAAGCTGGATAAATCAATTTCAGGTGAATGAGTAGAAGTCGTGAGCAACTCAAAAGGGCAAGGGAAAAAAATTCATCACACAGACAGGCTACACGTTCTAACTAACAAGACCCTTTTTTGAATTCATTTTTTTTTTCCTTTCTCATGTAAGCATCATCTACCTCATTAGATGATATGCAATCCAGATAGAATTCTGATAAAAATGGCTCTAACAATACCTTTGTCCGTCCATAGGGATTCGTAGCGCATATAGGAAATTCCTCTGTACATGGTACCACTTTTGGCCAACCATAAACAGTTGCTGATGATGAAAATACAAGCTGAAAAGTTCAGAATGATTGAATCAACAAACATTAGAAATGAAACTCCGGAAACAACAGCACAAGAGTCAAGAATCAAGATAAGTACTTTTTTGCATCCGTGGGCAGCCATGACTTCTAGTAGAGCAATTGTACCAATTAGGTTATTGTTATAACACATCAAAGGTTTCCGCACACTTTCTCCAACAGCTTTCAATCCAGCAAAATGAATAACAGCATCAAACCTGGGTTGAGTGAAATTGGCAGCAAAAAATGTGATATAGAAAAAATCATCCCCATAATCATCTAAATCCTTGCCACCCATCTTAAAAATTATCCTCTGAGGTTCAAACAATTAATCAGAATGATGCCGCAGAAGCTTACGTTTGAGAAGCAAAAAGCTTGTCAAGTGCAGGCTTATCCCGAAGATCCGTCTGCAATCAAATTAAAATAACAAATCAGCAACTGAGAATGAGATCAAAAGCATGTAAGGCAACAAAAATCTCCCAATATCCCACTTCTCATATTAACTCTTCAGTCCACACTAGTAAAATTAACTCAAAAAATGTAAAAAAAACCAAATCTTTGCACACTATCCAATTCCACAGTTTAATTATCAACACAACCAAGAAGAGAGAATATTTTAAAATAAACTAATCAATGAATACATATTAAACACCTATCAAGATAAATTGAGGTCTTTTTTTTTTTTTTTTTCCAAAATCGATAAAAATAAAATCCTCGTGCCAAAAACCCAATACTCGTAAACAAATTTTGCAAGAAGAAGTACAGGAGGCAAATGACAGAAAAGGACCTGGTGGAAAATGAGGTTGGAGACATATTTACCAGCGAGTTCTCGAACTCTGTTGATGGCAGTTTCGGAAGAATTGTCCAAATTGTCGACAACCACGGCCTTATACCCACCCAGCAGCAATTGCAGCACCGTGTGACTCCCAATGTACCCTGCTCCCCCAGTTACTAGTATGTTCCGAGACATCGTTTGAAGATTGTCAAAAGCCCTCAAATTGAATATAATTTTGTAGTGAATATAGGGTTTAAAGTGGAAGAGAAGGATCATACTGTATGAGTAGTATATACATTGTATTCTTATTCCCGTCTCCAAGGTAGGGTAAATTTCATCAATGGTGACTTGAAATTTCTGTTTGATTGCTAAATTCTATTTTATTGTATGAATGGTTAGTTAAAAGTGAGTAGTTAGAAATAATAGTTGTGAAATAGGGGCTAAAATGCATTTTCTAACACTTTTATAATGTGAAGTATTAGTAAGTTGGAACGCCAAGCATCGATAGTGTAGAAGATTCAATGCGGAGTTGTGGTATGAGTCAAATGACTACCACTACCAATACCAATTCAATAATTTTCATCCATTTAAAAGGCGATCGATGATATAGTGATGAAATTTGAAATTGGATTAAAGTCTAGTGATTTAGTTAGAAACTAACTGCACGTTAATAAATTTGAAAATGAAACCTCCTCATGGTTTGGTTTTTGTGTACAATTTTTCGAAAAAAATTGATTTTTGAAAAAACTTTTAGATATCAAGATATGAACTATTGTATTAGATAGTAAATCATGTATGTACTAAAAAATTTGTTCACGAAAATATGTTTCGAATTTAAATTACCGCAAGTGCACGGTTCGTTGACAAATAATAAAGTGAAAATTCTAGAATTTCGAGTATCGTTCCCACGAGGATTGATTTAACTTGATTTTTATTAT
>CAIGRB010084897.1:26327-54583 GCA_903798255.1 Fraxinus quadrangulata | reverse complement strand
CTCGGCCCATTGACATCCCTACTCGTAATAATTATTAATGCTATCTATTATCAGGGACCAAGTTTAATTTTGCATAAATAAGCTTGTTTTATTAATAAATAGGACAAAAAGAGATATAAATGAATTATTTATGAATATAAACTCTGGCCAACTAAAAAAAATACTAATATACTTTTTACTTATATAACTAAAAATAAATATAATATTGAAAAAACCTAACTTCTAAGTTAAGCATGTTAACTTGTAAGCAAAGACAAATGTATGAACACGCAAGTTGCAAATTTGCGTGACGAATGTATGATTGTACCTTTTGACTATTTTCCAACTTGTCAAAAAAAGTCACACATAACGCGTAAGACCCAAATCATTACAAATCTAAAATAAATAGGTCAAGAGAGAGCCTTCTCGTAAGTCAAAAGAAGTGAGCTGAGATTTTGAATTTGTTTTGGCTTTGTGCCCTTGTCAATCAATTAGAGCAACACATACCTCCCACCCACCTAACCCCCACTCTTTAGGGTTTTGATGTGGGGGTGGGGGTGAGGGTGTGGGGGTAGGTAGGTAGGTGAGGTGGAGGTGCATTCATTGAATGTATCAAACTTTATGTTATGTTCTCTTATTTTTATTTGATCGAAATTAGAAGATGTGTAATTTTAAGATAATGATGGTTGATCCTCATTTCTTTTTTTTGTAAGCAATAAGTCATTGTCAATTTCCTCATCTAAGCTTACTTCTATTTGCAATCAAGCTCCTATTTGTTTAATATATATCATCAAGAGGGGTTCTTGTACCCTATTGTAGATCCAAGAAGGGAATTAGGGGTTGATAGCGATTCCGTCGCAATTCTCCTAGCAGCTATCCATTTTAATTCGCTAGTCAATAATTGAGTTGTGATTGTATAGATAATATTTCTACCTAATGTGGAGACAGTGCAGAAATCACTTATATTAACATTTTTATCAGAATTTATTAAAAACATAATTTTTAGATAAATCAATTGGTGGCTAATCGACTTTTCTACTCGTTAACATCAACGAAGAATACCAATTTTTTCCAAAAAATCATTATTTTCTCGTCTTGCGTAAAGAATTTTGATGTCTTCGACAACATATCAATCTCAATAATAAATACTAGAAGATTAAATCGATGAAAGACGAAGACCTTAAGAATATTCTCGAGCATGACTACCCCACGAGAAAATAACAAACTATACTTTTCATGTCAATAATTTGTCCCTTTAATCAAGTACTTGAATTTTAAAATGCTCAGTGTGCTTCTCTTCGCTTATAAACAAAGAAATTATTAATTCAGACGCTATTGAAGTGCCCAAACTTGTTTTTTCTTCTCTCTATTCCATTAGTGGTCTTCTTGATCAAAATTTGACATTTCAACATTGGAAAGAAATTATAAAATTAATATTTTTTATGTGGAAAATATTTCTCCCTCTTTGGTTTCCATTATTTCAAAGAAGAAAGAGTCTTGAATAGTACTTTTAAGAAAATGTACGGTTAAAAAGTAAGAAAAATTTGTAGATTTACATGTAGAATATTTTATTGTGCGAATTTAAAGTTGAAAATGATTCTGTAGTAAAAAGAATTTTAAAACAATGAACATAGGGCCTATCGTCCAGGACGTGGATTTGGACGAACATGGGGCGCATGTACATACGTTCAACCAATAAATTTAAGCCCATGTTTGGTGTCCATTATTTGAAAGAAAAAGGAGTTTTTAACAATATTTTTAGGAGATCGTGTGATTAAAAAATAGAAAAATTTTATTTAAGATCTGATCAAATATGGGGCGCATATACATACATCCAACCAATAGGCAAAACCCGGGGGCGGGGAGTTGGTTTTCTCTACTTTCCTTGCAATTTCTTTTGTCAAGTTGATTAAAGAGGGCGAATGACATTTGTGACTTTTGTCCGTTTATGCGAGTGATAGAGATAGATTTTGTGTCCTTCAGCATACGACCAAGTGGTCGGGCCATTGACCGAGACTCCTTGGGATTATCAAAATTCAAAATCCAAATAGGACATATATTGAATTAATTTTTAAAAAAATAAAAAAAAATTGCTCAGCTAATACGATGAGAAAAAGCCCTAATTAATATGACAA
Source organism: Fraxinus quadrangulata (assembly GCA_903798255.1). NCBI lineage: Eukaryota > Viridiplantae > Streptophyta > Magnoliopsida > Lamiales > Oleaceae > Fraxinus > Fraxinus quadrangulata. Next base: position 52,469 of record CAIGRB010084897.1, on the reverse strand, counting down.
TATAAATTATAAGTTGACTTCAATTTAAGCATACACTTCAAAGAATTCACTACTTACAAAATAATTTGAAAATTGATATCCATTAAAATAATTTGAGAATTTCAATAGTTAGGTGAATCCCAATTAATAAAGATCGATTCACTCTGAAACGGGCAGGTTTGAATAAAAAAATTGCTTATATATATTTAGCTCCTGTTCGGTACCCACTAATTAAAAGAGAAAAGAATTTTGAATAGTATTTTTAGGAGAATTTGTGGTTAAAAATAAGAAAAAAAATTTGGGTTTAAATACAAAATATTTTATTAAGTGAATGTGTAGTTGAAAATGATCATGCAGAGAAAAAAAAGTTTGAAAATAATAGACACCAAACACGAACTTATTTTCTTTGATGATGTGAAAATTAATTTTAAATTTGTCAAGGATAAGTTGTATTCACGTGTTTTGTGGGACTTACAATTTGCTATTAACCTATTATCCATACATTACGTAGTACTCGTGGTTTATAACAATGTGATTACTATCATATATATTTTTTTTATATGAATGACAATATATTTTAAATTTATTTAATAATATGATGATATTTTCATTGCTGAATAAATTGTCACTAAATTAATAGCATTCTTCAATATAAATTTAACCTTTAAAATCACGTGCTAATATCATCTCCAATGATTCACCGTGTGAAAACACAAGCATGGTGCAAAAATCCTTTCCAATGGTACACAACATCACACTAATTTGGTCATTTAGTGTAATTTTTGAAGTTTTTCATCATTTCTATTTTCCTCTTCATTTTATATTACAATAAATTTTAATTCACAATATTTCATTTTTATATCCTTTTATTATCGAATGATTTAACATTTTTTTATATTTACTTCAATTTAATTATTATTTTTAATTAACGCTTTTTGTAATTTTTATTTTTGTTATACGTAACTTTTTGTGTGCGTTAAATGTAATTTTTTATTAGTGATATTAAATATCATATGTTTTCTAATTTATTAATAGATGCAGTATTTTAGCTTGTTAAATATAGTTTTTAATTTCATAATTTTAGTAATAAAGTTAATTTATAATTAAATAATTTTGAAATAAATTAATTATTGAAAAATAAAAAATAAAAGAAATATAACCGTTGGAGATAACTTTGCAAAATAGTGTGAAAGTTTCAATGATTTGGAGCAAATCATTTGAGAGACTCCACTTTTGATGGCGATTCATTCTTGATTTGATGTTTTAGATGGGTGTTCTCAATTAGGATTTCAAACGATTATAAATCTAATGAATTTCGTGAATTTGAATATATTTCTATAAAATTCACAAGAATTTCAATAAAAAATGTGAAATTTTAAACAATTTTGTTATGGTAGTTTAAGCTTGGAATTCATCCAAGTATCTTGGAATCTCTTTACTAATGAAATTTTATAAATCTACGAGTTACTAAGGAAATCTATAGACATATGGAATGGAATTTATTAAAATTTCGGTTGGATACCTAAAATGTAATAAAATTCATTAAAATTTCTATCGGAACACCAAAATTGACAAAAACCTTTAAAATCTACTAAATTATAAGTTGAGATCGCTAGCCACTCTTTTATTTTGTGTTACATGAACAATATCACAAACCTCTATCTCTAGGAGTCGACAAAATGTCCAAACCAAATCAAAACGAAAAAATTAATGGTTTTGATTTTATTACACGACATTTTCATTTGATGATTGATAATTTGAAGTTGAATTTGCTAAATATTTGATATTTATTTTTTTCATTTAGGCATATATCACTAACTTATGAATATAATAATAGATTTTAATTTTAATTATTATTTAAAAATTAAAATAATAGAATCATAACCAAATCGAACCAAACCAAATCATAATCGAATAGTTCAGTTCCGATTTGATTTCATATTTAAAAATAAAATAAAAATCGTTGATTCATAATTTTATTCATTTCTCTTAAAATTAAAATCAAGGCATGTCCATCTCTATCCATTACTCTCTTTCTGACAATTGGGATTACTTTTGGCTTCAACCACTGCCGCCCGCCAATGTTCACCGAAATCATTCTCATTTCTCTCTCTATCTACTTACTTTTCCTTGTAAGAGAAAACTCCAAATTAATGATGATGCCCCACACCATCTCACACTTGGCAGTTGTTTGGTTTATTCTCTCTTATTTTCAACAATACATTCTTCAATAAATAATATATATAAACTCAAAATTTTTTTTTTTTATCATACGCTCTGCATCAAATCACTATTCCAAAATACATTTGTTAAAAAATATGCCCCAAACTGGCTACTATAGACCAAGTTCTCGTTCAAAATATATATATTTTTTTTTTTTTAAGAATTGATTTTAAGAATATATGATTTAAATATAGGAAAAAATTATGACTTAATGTATAATTTTATTTTATTAGAGCGATATATAATTAAAATGAGTTAAGGATAAGTGATTTATAAAATTAAAAATCAACCTCTGACTAAATCTATCTATTCTTCTTTTGCTTTAAACTTAGCCCACGATGGCCATTATTTTCCAAAAAATGACGTATTGAATAGTAATTTTTTGAATAATGTATAGTTAAAAAGTATAAAAAAATAATTTGAATTTACATATAAAATCTTTTATTATGTGAAAGTATAATTGAAAATGTGTATGAGAATTAAAGAGTTCCGTTTTAAATGGAGACAAAGAAAGGCTTTGCGGCTGCATTCAATTATCTATGGACAATCATCCATTATACTATTGATTTTTTAAATACTCGTAGTAAGTATGTGCGTTGCACGTTTTACGTATCAGATGAATAATATGCGTAATGTTTAGAAGTACTAATACGATTTTTAAATTAGTTGAGGTAATTGATATTATTAAAGGAAAAATTTAAATTGTAATATGTATGTGTTTATATGTACATACAATATTTTTTGTTAACGTCCTACATCGTTTCTTCTTTTTATTTTCTGTTTTTACCAAGATTTTTGTTGTTTGCATTAAAACACCATGAGAAAGTGCGATATATAGTTGCCCCATGAGAGAATACATGTTTCAGGAAGATATATTCCAACAGTAAGCATTGATTGTCTTCGAGTCTTGTTTAATGGCCATTATAAAGCATAGATGTATTTGAAATTGTTTCCTTTTGAGTTTGAATTGATATTCTTCATCATTTGCTGGAGTTAATGGGATGTGCGGAAGGAAAACTTGTTTTCCAGCATGTCGTCCAACGATTATTTCTATTTGGATAATATATTTTTGAAATCACGACAAATAATTCTTGTTCCATTGTAAAGACCATTAAATGGGTCCAGATTCATCAAGAGCATCACTGGACAATTTCTTTTCAAGATTAACTTATGTGGCGAGATACCATTTGGTAGCAATGTATTTAGAAACTTTTTTTTGATAAAATTGATTTGTATCATCTATTACTTTGTCAAAGTTAACAAATTCTTCACTTTTCCAGAAAATAACCCAATTAGTTTGTCATTTTTTGTTGATAGAATTATACATTGTGTCATGTAATCAAAAGAAGATGTATTTTTCATTAAACCTGAGAATATTGCATTGATTAAATGTCACTATGAAGTTTTAGCATTGTCACATGCTATAACTACCTCATTTGGTAAGTTGACGAAGTCATCATCTACATATTATTCTATTTCATTACTAATTTTAATCAAGTATCGTGCAAATCGATTGTCCAATATTATTTTTAATAAGTAAAATAATGTTTGAAAAAAATTTAGCTATATAAGTAATATTGTTCAAGTTAATTATATATGTAATATTATTATAATATTTTTTAATTTTATGTAATAATGTTTTAATTACTTGTGTACTAATAATTACTAATATTTGTGTTTAGTGAAAATAATTCACTTAATTTTTGAAAGCAATAATAATTATTAATTATCTTATACAGAAGAAATAAATTGAATCATTTGATATTTCGTAGTTAACATTTGGTATTCTGTGGTGAATTATAAATAATTGTAGACTAATAATTAGTAATAATTGTGTTTAATAGAAATTAATAGACTTAGTTTTTTCAAAAGCAATAATAATTATTAATTATCTTATTTAGAGGTAATAAATTGAAACATATTCCCTTTTTATTTAAACTTATGTACCTTCATATATAACTGTCAATTTAAACAACTTTTAAATAAGGATAAATAATAAATACAACTTGCTACCTTTCAAAATTTTAATTATTTTTTTCTTTTAATAAACCACAAGGGTATAGTGGGCATATAGGTAAATATGTAAGTATAAAAATGGTATTCAAAAGCTTCTCTCCAATTAGCTGTGTCAACGAGCCGAGCCTAGCCGAAAAAAAAACTCGGGCTCGACTCGAGCTTTTTTGGGCCCGAGCCGAGCAAAGCCCGCCAAACACAATGAGGTTCGGCCCGTACCTTAACGGGTCGAGCAGGCTCGGGTTTTTTTTCTTTCCTTTTTGCTGTCTGCGCAGGTAGTAAAAAATAGCTGCATGCGCACAGGCAGCAACGGCAGCTTGCTGCTTGCACATGCAGCTAAGCAGCTGCTTGCCTTTTTTTTTATATGCCGGCTCGGACTCGAACCGGTGCCCCAAAATGGGGCTCGGCCCGAGCCAGGCCCAGTTCGGGATTTTTACTGGCCGAGTTCGTGTAGTCCGAGCCGACGAACTATTTTGCCATTCTTATCTCCAATCTCCACTTTTAATATATTGTAGATATCTTCTCAGAGAAGAAAAGAGATTAAAAAAGAACCAAGAAAATAGATACAGGAATATTTACATGACTTAGCAAAGTTAAAAGTATAAAAAGTTACAAGAGGCTTCGCTTGATCTCTAATTAAAGTTGTAAAAAAGGTAAATTAAATGTATTTCGTTCAAAATGGAGAATATAATGTAAGAGTTAAAGAAATTATACTCCGGTTTTAATCGTACAATAGGTATAGTTCATGTCAAACGAAATTATACTCCATCGATTTTAATCGTACAATAGGTATAGTTCATGTCAAACTTTAAGTCATTCAGATTCGTTGCTTTACATAAATTTTGTAAAGTGATTATTTTNAGTTAATTATATATGTAATATTATTATAAATTTTTTAATTTTATGTAATAATGTTTTAATTACTTGTGTACTAATAATTACTAATATTTGTGTTTAGTGAAAATAATTCACTTAATTTTTGAAAGCAATAATAATTATTAATTATCTTATACAGAAGAAATAAATTGAATCATTTGATATTTCGTAGTTAACATTTGGTATTCTGTGGTGAATTATAAATAATTGTAGACTAATAATTAGTAATAATTGTGTTTAATAGAAATTAATAGACTTAGTTTTTTCAAAAGCAATAATAATTATTAATTATCTTATTTAGAGGTAATAAATTGAAACATATTCCCTTTTTATTTAAACTTATGTACCTTCATATATAACTGTCAATTTAAACAACTTTTAAATAAGGATAAATAATAAATACAACTTGCTACCTTTCAAAATTTTAATTATTTTTTTCTTTTAATAAACCACAAGGGTATAGTGGGCATATAGGTAAATATGTAAGTATAAAAATGGTATTCAAAAGCTTCTCTCCAATTAGCTGTGTCAACGAGCCGAGCCTAGCCGAAAAAAAAACTCGGGCTCGACTCGAGCTTTTTTGGGCCCGAGCCGAGCAAAGCCCGCCAAACACAATGAGGTTCGGCCCGTACCTTAACGGGTCGAGCAGGCTCGGGTTTTTTTTCTTTCCTTTTTGCTGTCTGCGCAGGTAGTAAAAAATAGCTGCATGCGCACAGGCAGCAACGGCAGCTTGCTGCTTGCACATGCAGCTAAGCAGCTGCTTGCCTTTTTTTTTATATGCCGGCTCGGACTCGAACCGGTGCCCCAAAATGGGGCTCGGCCCGAGCCAGGCCCAGTTCGGGATTTTTACTGGCCGAGTTCGTGTAGTCCGAGCAGACGAACTATTTTGCCATTCTTATCTCCAATCTCCACTTTTAATATATTGTAGATATCTTCTCAGAGAAGAAAAGAGATTAAAAAAGAACCAAGAAAATAGATACAGGAATATTTACATGACTTAGCAAAGTTAAAAGTATAAAAAGTTACAAGAGGCTTCGCTTGATCTCTAATTAAAGTTGTAAAAAAGGTAAATTAAATGTATTTCGTTCAAAATGGAGAATATAATGTAAGAGTTAAAGAAATTATACTCCGGTTTTAATCGTACAATAGGTATAGTTCATGTCAAACGAAATTATACTCCATCGATTTTAATCGTACAATAGGTATAGTTCATGTCAAACTTTAAGTCATTCAGATTCGTTGCTTTACATAAATTTTGTAAAGTGATTATTTTACCACAAATTTGAAAAGTCGAAAATTTGAAAATTCTTCAACTCCGTTCCAATCTCCATGAACATAATCTAAAGCGTATCTAGTATACAACCTTTGTTTGAATATAAATGTGGGGGCCTTCGCTCTCAAATCACTTGTACTCGCCACTTTCGGTGCATATTGTAGAAATTTCTCTATTATTTCAATTGGTGTTTGATTGATAAATTGTGTGAATCAAAATTCATAAATCAATTTATAAGTTAGATAGATTGAGAATTCGCAATACATCTAGCTTATAGGATGCAAACATCTGGTTATGTAAATTTTGATTCACACAATTTATAAATTACTTATTTTTAACCAAACATTTCTAGAAATCGAAATAAAGCTTTACTGTACCTGCCCTAGGCTAGCTGTATACGTCTTTGCTGCACCTAAACTGGAAAGAGAGATCATAATTCAAGATTCACTGTTTACTTGTCAGTATCCAAGTCCTCATCTCTCTCTATAAATAATTAAATATTAATATATATTATTTTTAATTATATTTATATATACAACCAAAAAATGACCATTTCAGCAATATGTTTCCCCATCACCAAGAAACACACACTTCCAGCACCCTAACAAGCCACCACAGCCAACATCGACCGAGAATGGCAAATGAAGAAGCCGACAGCCAAAGCCACTCAACTCCCTTCACCACCAGAAATTACCCTTCCGCCTCCACCAACGACGGCGCCAGTATCGAAGTTGTCCGCCGTCCCCGAGGTCGCCCACCTGGCTCCAAAAACAAACCCAAGGCGCCGGTTATCATCACACAAGACTCCGAGCCATCTATGAGTCCTTATGTTCTCGAAATTTCGGAAAACACTGACATCGTCGAAGCCATTACTCGGTTTTGCCGAAAGCGGAATATGGGGCTCTGTATACTTCACGGAAATGGGGTTGTTGCAGATGTTACTCTCAAACAGCCGCCGTCAACTCCCGGCGCCGTCGTTACATTTCATGGGCATTTCAACATTTTATCGATTTCCGCTACTGTTTTACCGGGAAATATCCCGGTGACGGACGACGGTTTCAAAATATCTCTGGCAGGGCCGCAGGGCCAGGTTGTAGGCGGACTCGTGATGGGGCCGTTGCTCTCCGCTGGAACTATTTATCTGATCGCCTCCACGTTTAATAGTCCATCTTTTCAGAGGTTGCCGCTTGAAGATGACCCCCGACACTCCGGTGAGGAGCGGCAGCAGGAGCTTTCTGGTTTAGGAGACAGTGTCCCTACGCCGCCTGGGGCTGCCAACTCTAGTAGAATTCCATCTTACAGTTATCAATCTTCTGACGTGATCTGGGCCCCCGCCGCTAGACAGCCGCCACCGCCGCCATACTGATTTATGACTTCATTCGGTTGGTGTTTATCTCATTGAGAAAATTTGTTAGCTTTTGTTAATTAGTGTAACGCAGTCAAGTTTTAAATGATTAACGAACTGTGAAGTATCAAACTTATTGATTGGTTTTTTAGAATTATACTTCAAACTTTCACGGATAAGGATTCTTGAATGCATATAATAGCTTATTTAGAAAGAGATTTTTCTTTGAAAAAAAGAAGAAGGTTAATATTAAAAAAGATTATTAATTTGTCGTGATCACAAATTATCTAGTTAAGTATATTAGATTTTTAGTGAAAATATCAATAGCAAATGAGGGAATGATTTAAGTAACCAACTTCAACCATATTGGAAACAAATGTTATGTTTGTTTAATATGACTTCTGAAAAGTAAAAAATTATTCAGGAAAGACTGATAGAGTTGTGTACTTCCAAATGGAAGAGGTCGGCTCAGTGATCGAGGGCTTGGCCGTCACTTCTTCGTATCTCTGCTTTTTTGAGGCCCGAGTGAAGGCAAATACATTGAACGGATTCACAATAAACAATCATCGATTGGACAACATAAAAGGGCAAAAAAAGAAAAAAGAGAGGCTTACTTTTGACGATGCCGGACAGGATTTTCTTTTAAATATATTTAAATAATTACTCTGTAAGTGTTTTATATAATTAGAAAAGTTTTTAGAAAAAATTAAATTTAAAAATTCGTTAGGTATGACTTTTGCATCTTGTAGAATCGCTTCTAGAAGAAACTACATGGGCCTTTAATTACTAAAATTTGAAGGTGGGGTGTGTGTGGATAGGTTTTGAAGGTGCATTGTTAGTGCTTTGGTGTGCAGCAATAGCATTATATGTTATTATTTGTTTATTCAAATTTGAAAAAATAACTTTTTGCTCATTGAACTTTCTTATAAATTATTACTTGCTCACAAAAATTTAAAAGTTTACTCATTATTTACTTAAATTTGAACAAAATTATCCATCAATCATCTATATTATTTTCATTAGTGTTACTTGTAGCAAAGTTCAGTGAGCAACTCGCGTAATTTTATTTAAATTTGGATGAGTAACGAATAATTTTTTAAATTTCGATGAACATTTAATAAGTGATAATTCTGCTGGAAAAAAAAAAAAAAAAGCAGTGTGGTCCATATGGATATGGATATCTCTATCTTATCCATAACTTAGCGGTTCTTGTTCTTGGGGATAAAGCCTGTCTCTCATATTTGCAGCAGATTTCTACTTTACTTTTAATTTTTCAGTTACTTTTCTGCAATATGTAGAGATGTAAAACGGTCCAAGATCCGTGCCTGCTGCGGTTAAACCATTCGGGTTGAAATTTTGTTAATTCTTTGTCCGTCTTGATGACTATTTTTTCATGGTAAATCGTGATCGGTCGAACTTATCGACTACTTGTGATGGAGTAAAATAATGTTATGTAGACTATCTTTGTCAAAATTAAGTATTCAATTCAAAGGTAGGGTCCATGGCCGACTTTCACGACCTCACTTACGAGAACATACAAGGAATAATGTGAAAATTAGTGGGATTGAAATATAATAACAACTTGCTTTAAAAAGAAAATACGAGGACATTGTACAACCTTCCATTTATGAAAAATACGGATATTTCCTCTTCTTCTGAAAATTACATGTTTAATTTTTATTTAAATGGAAAATAAATAATTTGTTTAAAGAAAGTTATTCTTTAATCTTTTTGTAAGTATTGATTTCAGTTTTTACTATCATATTTTGTGAAAAATAAATTTTATTTTTATTCTATTTAAAAAAGAAAGCGAATATGATCTTCAATATTTACTATAAAAAGAAATTAAAAGAAAAATTAATCTTTAACTTATAAACATTTGATGCCAAGTGCCATCTTCACTGCTTTTTAGTGTCACAGTGATATTATTTTATTTTTTACAGTATGTGACGAGGTCAAATCTGATCGTGCCGAAACTACCCTAGACACGTACGTTCTATTGAAATTTTTCATGAACCTTAAACTTTATAAATTTGTCAAGATCTGCATGTCAAATTACCAAGAAATTTAATTAACGCAGAACGTACCTTGATCCATTGATTTGTATCTTGAATGATGAATCTTGAATCTTGATTTTTAAACATTCAAGTTAATTGCTCCAAACCTTCTTCTTGATTTTTGATTGTGGGTTTATGGATATTCCTCTTCAATATGCTTTCTCTTGTATTTTTGTATTGATGGGATGACACAAAGAATGAGAATTCCACACATGAATTGGGGACCATAATCCTATATATAGTTTCATATGTATTTGGTCAATCATCAAATACAAATTCTAATGGATTCGGTCTCTACACATATAGTCCAGCCCATATTTTATTTAGATGCTCAAAGCTCAATTACTTAATTCTTTATTAGATTACTTTACTTTTGTCTTTAACTTTAAGATATCCTTTATACGCAATTAATTACATATGTCGGCCCACATGGCAAATTAAATAATTTTTCAACAATCTCCCACTTAGACCACATATGATACCTTATAAATGTGTATGACCTTATGAGCTCAAAACTTTTGCTATCATAACAAAAAGCATTTCCAAACAATCTCATCCATTGATTACATCAATATAGGATCAAAACGGTCTCTATTACAAATATCATAACTAAACCCTCAATGGTCACGTACATCAATACAATCAAATGACATAAATCAATTGTGGATTTACCTTGAAAATTACATGTAATGTGATCCAAACATGCCTATTTCCAACTGGTCATACTTTATTCTTTAATGAGATAAAACATAAACTTTAATCATGGTGGAATTGAATTGAATACTTTATTTCTGAAATAAACATAATATCCATGGATAAAAAATGTGTCTAAAATAGACAGCATCCAAATACAAACTCCCACTAAACTGACTATTATCAAAAGATGCAACATCCATACGAGTATTATGCTCATGAAAGACCTTGTGTGATAGCTATTTAGTAAATTGATTCATAAATATGGAGTTTGTCCTAATATGCTTTATAAAAATCTAACAACTCTGAATTCTTTCCTTGACAACTATGAACTTAATGTCTATAAACTTTGATATCATCAGGCTCCTGTTGGAATATAAGATTGCTATTGTCACAGAATAACTAAGTGGTCTTTCAAATCCATCCAAAAATATGTAGACTAGTGACAATATTTTGTAGTCATATTTCATGATCAGAATATTCAATGATCTTCAATTGGTCTGATTTTCCTGAATGTGATCATGTAATCTTTCTATAGATACCGAATAACCTAATGACTGATATCCAAAATTTCATCCCAGAGTTAATTAAATATCTATCTAACATTCCAACAATGTGCTATATCCGGATGTATACAAATTCGAGTATACATTAAATTCTCAATTGTTGAAGTATAGAGAATTTCATGTATTTCATTTTCTTTAAATTTATCATTGGAGCATTAATTGAGACTAAATTTGTCTCCGTTAACAATATGTGCATCACCTGAATTATATATCTGCATTTCAAATCTTTTAAGAACCTTATCGATACAACTCTTTTGTGACAAAAATAAAAAAATAAAAAAATACCAAGAACGATTATTGTGTATCTATATCCTTAGTATAAAAGAGTCATCACCAAGATTTTTCATTTCAAAATTTCACGATGGAAATCTCTTTGTTTCGTGCCATAAGTCTAAATCATTGCAAACAAGCAGTATATCATCGACACAATACCAAAAAAATATGTTTACTCCTATTGAACATGTGGTATACACAATCATCAACCACATTCATCTCAAAACCAAATGAGATGATTATTTGATGAAATTTGTGATACCATTGACGGGAAGTCTGCTTAAACCCACATATGAATTTATTTAATTTGCAAACCATTTTCTTTGAGTCCCTTGACACAAAATTTTCTGATTGCACCATATATATCATCTCATCAATGACACTATTAAGAAACATCGTCTTTACATCCATCTGATATAGCTCAAGGTCAAAATGTGCCACAAATGCCATTATAGTCCTGAAAGGGTCTTTAGTTGAAACTGGAGAGAGTTTCTTTGTAATCGATGCCTCTTTTTGAGTGAAGTCTTTTGCAACAAGAAGCGCCTTATATCTTTCTATATTATCCTTCGAATCCCTCTTGGTTTTATATATCCATTTACAACCAATGGTTTCGTACCTTCAGACAATGAGACAAGTTCTCAAACGTCATTATCTTTCATGGACTTTATTTCCTCATCCACTTTTGAGAATTATTACTTTTCATTGCTTGATAAAAGTTGATAGGATCTTCTTACATCAATCCAATGTCATCCTCATGTTCTTGGAGAAATACTATAAAGTAATTCGAAATTGCATTTCTCTTTTCTCTAGTGGATCTCCATAATGATATTTGTTCTTGAGGTTGTTGAGTTTGTTCTTCTGGAACAATTTCTTGATTGTGTATAGGAAATTTTGTAGTATTGTCTTGATCCGAAATTACTTCTTGAACAAGATCTGGAGTAAGAATTTGTCTCTAAACCTGATCGTTGTCAATTGCAACAGAAGAAATATATACATATTCTTCATCCAAGATAAAATCTTTAACCTTGTAACCTTATCTTCCCCGCAAACTCTACATCCTTAAGAAATCGAACATTTCCCATTTCGAAAATTGACCTAATAGTGGGATTTTTTTATAAAAAATTTGTAACCCCTTAACAATTGCTTTACTTGGAACTTTGTCGAGAATTTAAACTACAGTTTTTTAGTGCTTTTATCTAGAGAGATTCTGCTGTACTGTGGGACGATTCCACATTTTTCTAGAAATTTAGTAAAAGTCCCTTAACGTTATTATCCCGATCTGTCATATCTGTCATAGTATTCACCACTATGATAAGATCTGATTTGTTAAATCTTTTACTGAGTTGATTTTCAACCTCAGTCTTGTATGCTTTGAACATGTCTAGTATTTGAGATTTCTCATAGATGAGATATAGGTAACCATAGTGAGAAAAATTCGTCTATGAACGTAATAAATGACTGTTGACCATTTCAAGAAGTCGAAGGGAATGACCCATAGATATCCGTATGAATTAGTTCTAAGACGTCCGAAATCCTATTGACACCTAATCTCCTTCGGTTTGTTTGTTTTCCCTTTACACAAACACAGTCTGAAAAATCAAAAGAATCAAGAATTCTGTCTGACACAAGTTTTTTCATTCTCTTTTGAGAGATGTGACCTAATCGCTTGTGTCATAATAAATCAGAATTCTCATTGGTTAATTTATGTTCAATACTACGCGAATTCACATACAATGTCTCTTTATGAGGCAATCGTATTAAGCAAATATAGGTTATCGTAACCGGATAAAGAACTGGTACCTATAATATTTGAATTAAGAAAAAGATCAAACTGACTATTTTCAATTGAACAAGAGTAACCAAATTTGTCCAATATAGAAATAGAAGTCAAATTTCGTCCAAAAAGACGGTACCGCAAATGTCTATTTCAAATCCTAATAATAACCAGTTTTTAATGATAATCTTAAGTCCCTATAGCCTCAACCTTAACTAATTTGCCATCGCTTCATATAGATGAATCTTTTAGTATCAATTGGATTTGGCAACTCATGCAACCCCGCATAGACACACTTATGTAAGTAGTGGTACCGAAATTTATCCACAAAGTGTGTTTAGGTATTGACACTAAATTTACATCAAAACAAACTAAAGTAAGAAGTGTACTTTTCTTTACACGCCAAGCGTGATATTTAGTACAATCTCTCTTTATATATCTCAAATTTCTACAAAAGTAACAGTTAGATTTATCATTTTCAAGCTTTCGCTGTTTATTTTGAACCGAACTAGATGCATCTTTCTTATTCATTATTATCTGTCCTTAGAGGTACTTGCTAAGTGAGTAATATCGATTTTATCTTGCTTCAGCCTTTCTTCTTCTTGTACACAGTATGAAATGAGTTCATTTAGAGTCAACTTTTCCTTTTGACAGTTATAATTGACCTTAAATTAATTGAATTGTACAGAAAGAGAAATCAAAACCAAATGTTTGAGCAAATCATCAGATAGCTCAATCTTTAGTGTCTTTAATTTTAAAGCAATATGAGATATCTCCATGATGTACTCTCGAATATTGTACTCTCGAATATTTCCTTTACCTTTATACCTTAGTGAAACTAAGTTTGCCAAAAGTGTACTAGTTTTAATCTTATCGCTCTTTGCAAAACGTTTTTCAATTTCAACAAGAAATTCCTTGGCAGTAGTTACCTTATCGGATACAGCGCCCCCGAATGATTCTGGAATACCACGCTTCATAATCATAAGACTTATGCGGTTTGAACGATCTCACTTATCAAAGTCCATTTTTTTATCAGCAGAACTTTTATCCGTAAGTGCATCGGGTTGTTCAGTCCTTAACGCAAAGTCTAAGTCCATGCAGCCAAGAACGATCTGAGCGTTCTTTTTCTAATCCTTAAAGTTGGATTCATTTAACACGAGAAAAGAGTTGATGCTGGCAGAAATTGCAGAAGTTGATGTATTAACTGAATGGAGAACTTATACTTAATTAACTGAATGGAGAACTTATACTTAATTAACATATTCACATAGGAATCCGCATTAAACAATTAATTAATTCAAATAATGGTAAACCCCATCACAAGAGACCGAACACAATATTGATATTTAGTCTTTGGCAAAAATATTAACTTGTAAGTGGTACTCGATATTCTTGGTGTAGTAATTAAATATTGACAATAAATTATGTCAAATAATAAACTTATCTTTGAACCGATTTATTGTTCACATAAAACAAAACATTATCATTGTCACATATTTATTACCACATGTATATAAATAATTCGACCAAATATTAACCTTCATTTGAGCCGGTCAATACCCGTATGAATTACGTACACACAACTTTCCTAATATTCTAAATAAACTAATCTAGACAAGAGATGTCACTTTGGTAACATGTTGCTTCAATTCATTTATTTAGGAAAATTAGTAATCCAAAACAAATCTTAAATACCAAAATTTGAGTTTTAATTGTTAATTCTTTTGTTTTATTTAGAAACTTTAGGGGCCTAGAGTTAATAATTCAGAACTTTAAGGATTAAAAAATATCCAGAACTTTAGAGGTCAATAATTAATTATTGAAAACTTTAAGAGTCAAAAATTATTTATTCAAAAAATTTTAGGGATCCAAAAATTAATTATTAAAAACTTTAGGGGCCAATTTAAATCAATTATGAACTTTAAGGGACTTAATTACAAAATTCAGAACTTTAATGACCCAAATTAATTAATTGAATTATTAAACCCGGAACTTTAAAGGCCCAAATGGATGAATTTTAACCATACGGAGCTGAATAACCAAAGTTCTAAACTGTAGAAGTTGAAACTTTAAAACATAACCCATAATTTAAAATTGCAACTAAGGACCTGAAATCTTCAAATTTTCAGTCCAAGCCCCCGTCCCAAAAAAATCAAAAATTGTAAACCCATAAAAAAGGAGGAGGGGGACCGTGGGGGCGCCGCCTCGATCCTGAAGCTGTAGCGGTGACGACGCCTCGTCGCCGCTGCAACACAGTGGTGCTGCACACACAGCACCGTGCTCGATGCTGCGTTGCGGCAGCGCTCCTGCTGCCGGCTGTAGTGAAGCGCTGCACTTCCACGACAGTCGTCGCGCCGACCGGCGGTGTTGCTTCGCTACAGCCCGCATAGCCCGGAATTAATTAATTTTTTTAAAACTGAAATCTTAATTCATATGCAAAAAAAATTTCAAATTTAACAAAAATAAATCCAGATTACTAAAATCGAAAATAACGAAATTATCACAAGAACGAAATTAAAATTTCGATTCTTAATTATTCAACATAAAGAGGCTCTAATACCACCTGTTGAAATTTTTTATGAACCTTAAACTTTATAAACTTGTCAAGATTTTCATGTCAAATCACCAAGAAACTTAATTAAAGCGGAATATACCTTAATCCATTGATTTGTATTTTGAATGATGAATCTTGATCTTTAAACCTTTAATTTAGTTGCTTCGAACCTTCTTCTTGATTCTTGATTGTGAGTTTATGTATCTTCAATATGATTTCTCTTGTATTCATGTGTTGATGGGATGACACAAAGAATAAGAATTCCACATATGAATTGGGGACCATAATCCTATATATAGTTCCATATGTATTCAACCCATCGTCAAATACAAATGCTAATGGATTCGGTCTCTACACATATAATCCGATCCACAATTTCTTTAGATGCCCAAAACCCAATTACTAAATTTTTTATTAGATCATTTTAATTTTGAGTTTAACTTTAAGATAGCCTTTTATACACAATTAATTACATATGTCGGCCCACATGGCAAATTAAATAAGGGAACAATATATAAATCAGGTTTTTACTAAACACTATTTCAAAATTAAGGATATATGTTTTAAATTTCAATAATCTAGTTTTAGGTAATTAATTAAAAATATTTATTTATTAATTAGGTCACAATTATATAACTAATGGTCACATATACATAATTATATGTCACATATTATCAAATTAATTAGTCACATATGATTTCGAGGTCACAAGTTCAAAAATTTATAGGTCACAATTAATTTTATTGGTCACATATTTTTAAATTTGTTTGTCACATATTATTTTTCAGTCACATATTATTAAATTTTTAGGTCACAGTTAAATCCTTGGTCACAGATAAACCAAATACTTGGTCACAAAACACTAGCACTATCACCGCCACCGCCACTAACCACCACCAACAATAACAACACACTACCACCTCCTCCTCCTCACCAACAAAATCACCATTTTCACTACAAAATCACATTCACAGCCGCCGCCCCACCACACAAAACACCACACATCGCCGTAACCACATTCACGGCCGCTGCCACCACCACCACACAAAACACCACACCACACTACTCCCACCTCCAGATCCACCATGCATCAGTCGTTAAGCGTCACGACGCTGCCGCTGCATCAGTCGGCACAGCATCGAGCATCGTAACGCTGCCGCTGCATCAGTCATAGAGAGAGGATAGAGAAAGGGAAGGAGAAGACGAGATGCGAGAGAGATGGGAGGGGAAGACGACGAAGGAAAATGTGCGGCGATGCGGCGGATTTGCTTCGTGGTGGCGCGGTGGATCTGCTTCTGTGTTATCTCCTCTTCATTGCAGCAGCACCTAGGCGCTACGTCGTTGGACCGACGACGGAGAGAAGGGCGGAGAGATTTACAAAGAGAGGGGAGAGGAGGCGAGAGAGAGAGAGGGGTGAGGGAGTTGATAGTGATAAATTGGGGTTATGGTATTAATATATTACCTGATTTTGGAATAAATAAACTTTGGACTTGATTTTTGAAAATGGTAACTTAAAAACCTGTCTGGATGTAATTTCCTCATTAAATAATTTTCCAACACGTTCAATTTACCTCTCACTCAAGTAAAGCTCCCCGACCTTGGATATCGACCAATCCAATGGTGTTGATATCATGGTCTTATACCTTGACCTTAAAATATGCTTATAAATATATTCAATTCATAGCCTTGAACACATTTCTTTCCAAATTTATTGACTTATTAAGCATTGGAAGAACACGAGGTAGTACCTCAACGACTTTGTCTCAAGTGCAAGGAAGCTCCTTTCGTGATCTAAGCTTTCGATCATTCTCAGCTTCAAGCACATGCAGTCGTGCAATTTTTTGTACCATCAGCGTGAATGTATAAAATAAAAACTTGAGAAAATGCTGCCAAAACTTAAAATAGTTGTTTCTTCACATTTAGTCTAATGATTTTAAATGTATTAAGGGTTCTTGAATTGGCATTGACAAAAGGTTTTATAAATGTTGCAGAGCAAAAGAGAAATATTAAAGATAAAGAGAGACTAAAGGGGTAAACCAGGATGTGTTGGACCAGGGCACATGCCGATACGGCCCATAAGCTTTTCCATGCTAGACCAGACTGGGCTAGTCGGACAGGCAGGCGGGTGAGCCCAAATTTGCTAGCAGAACTACCACTCCTTTATGTAAGCATCATAAATTAAAAGCAATTTAAAGGAGACTAACTTCATGGTAGACCTACAAATTTTAATGGACCAGCTTTCATCATCTCAGCTTAAATTTTACTTCAACAAGTGTAGATAAATGTCTGAGTAAAAGTAAACGTAACTAATACAAATACATGTTTGGCACACAGTATTGGACACACATGACTACCAGTACAACACAAAAGATTTCTCGCTTTTTTTTTCTTCCTTAAATACTGTCCAATACTGTACAAAACCATGTTATCAAACAAGCCACAAAGGTAAAGTTGAGCTAGACACTGTTTATCAGCAGCCTCCCTAGAACACGTCAGTGCTTACCCCGCACTTTAACCTTCAGCTACAAAATTACCAACAATCTATACATTATGAAAATCGAAGATGCCATGACGACGTACATCTTCGAGCGGTCGACCCACTTATCAGGTGGGACTGTACCGAAGGTGTTTCTCATAGAAGTTTATTAACTGCATGATAAAGGAAAACAATTTTAATGATATCAATCAAATTGAAGAGTGTATATCACAAAAGCTGATGACCAAGAAATCAAGAGATTGGAGGACTCACAAGTATAGGATTGTTGGCCTTCAAGAATTTGTTATCCACCATCACTTTAGTTCCATCAGACCTGTAGGCAGCCATGTTACTGAAGCTACTAACCCAGAAAAAGGATTGTTGTAAAGCATAAACAGATTGATAATCGAACAAAGTGCATAAGACCATTTAAGAAACCCCGAAAAGAAAGGGAACAACATGTTACAAAATATAAAAGGATAAAAAAAGGTAAAAGGTTTCAAAACTTCAAAGAGGAGAAGGAACCAAGTAGCTAATTCAAATATTCACCACTGTATTATCAAAGGAACTGATTAATTCCCAATGAGCCAGATTAAAGAATGAAGCACAATAACTTTCTGAGGCGTTTTACATGTTATATGCATAACCATCAACATGAGTATTAGACGGTAAATTTTTGGGTGGTTTCTTGTGGTAAATTATAAGTCCTGTCACAATGGTTCATAAAATGCGGACAATAAGTACAAAAGCATGACATAAATCCAGGGGAAAGGTACACTAAAAAAAGAATGGTAGCTTGCACAAGACCAGTAAGTTAAAGCACTCCATCAGTAGATTAAAGCGTATTATATGAACCACGGCACTGGTTGTCCTTGACAACCAGTTTTGCCAGGTGAAAACCTTGACCATAAATATTCACCAAGCTCCAATATCAAGTTTTCAACATATTCAGCATAGTAAAGTAATAGCATCTTTGGTTACAGATTTAAAACTTGTTACCAATATAGAGGTTATGAGATAGTGAGTAAACTAGCCAACACTTGAATTCACCCATTTTCTGCAAGAAGTGATTTAAGGTGTAAGCCCTTACCATAGTTAAATTCCATAATTTCTATTTAAACAAACAATTCATTACTACCAGAACTCTAAATGCTTATCACAATATACATCTACCTGTTGAGATTTTTCCATCAACATGGACACACAGTAACACACAAAAGTTCAAAAATCAATGTTAAAGTTTTTAATATACACACTAGATAAATGCCAAATTAGTTAAAAAAAAGTTTTTACCTTTTCTAACCCCCCACCATCCCCCACCCCCCCAAAAAAGAGAGGCGCATTGTAGTAAATAGAAGTACCTATCATAATCTCTTTGAGCATATAAAATACCAAAATATATAATCTGTTCATCAAAACATCTAAAAATTTGTATCGCTGAATTCAAAACACCAAAATCACCATAGAGGTACAAATTTTATTTTACCTATAATGTTCTATGATATAAATCTGAGTGGAAAGCTCAACCTGGATAAACAATCACCACACCAAGGAATTCTATCACCGTCTCAACTCTCAAGTGCACGCACTCAACATGCATTTATCCAATTTTGTCAATTTCATTCTCAATATTCAATAACTTCCCATGCAAACATGTCATCAGATTCATCACTGGAAAGGCATTTCGAAATATTTTTCTTTCACATTCTAATCACTTTACGTGACCGAAAAACCAAAATCCCTCTTCATAATATTTTATGCCATATTGTAACTTTCGTAACAACTTAAGATTTTGTAGCAGTAAGAGGAGATACAGAAAAAAGAAATCTCTTAACATCCATATTTTTTTTAAAAAAAAAGAGAGAATATTATTCACATAGAAGAGACTATTCTCCAATTAAAGAAGAATCAAAGGAATACAGAACTTGTTATGCTAAATCAGCTACCCGAGGAATCTCTCACAGTCCACCTCGCATCATGCGTACAGTTAAATTAAGCAAAACGGAGAAAATTCAGTTCAGGAACCAAGAGAGAGAAGGAAATGTGTGCTCCCTCTTTCACTCTCGAGCATCTGGCAGGGCCTAGTATTGATTTTGAGTGCTACCGATGAGCTT
The DNA here is from genome assembly GCA_903798255.1 of Fraxinus quadrangulata. Taxonomy (NCBI): domain Eukaryota; kingdom Viridiplantae; phylum Streptophyta; class Magnoliopsida; order Lamiales; family Oleaceae; genus Fraxinus; species Fraxinus quadrangulata. Next base: position 32,253 of record CAIGRB010084897.1, on the reverse strand, counting down.
TGAATGGGATCAAACATGACAGAGCTTTCTCTTGTGTTGTTTCCTTCTTTACTAAGTCATTTCTAAGGCATTAAGAGAAATCTCTTTAATTGCTTTGAGCCTTCGATGTTCCAATCAACTTTCCCAAAGCCTATAAGCATATATCTACACATACCTTTTTAATGTTGGTAAGCGTACCTTTAATGTTGTCCCATCAAATCTATACTCAAGGAATTGTTTAACATTAAATGAATTTTTTCAACTTCCCAGAAGAATTTAAGGGCAGTAACCACTCTATCCTCACATTGCAACATGCTAAATCCAAATTGCAGCATTCACTATCAAAGGTAGCCCGACCCATTGCATCACGTGATAAAGGCACCAACAGGCTCAATTTTGGTTTGCCAACTTATACAACTCTTGAGCCTGTGAATATATGCCCGCCTTGGTGGATTTATATTGATACACAAAAGGAAAACGACAACAAGAATGGTCATTAGACAATGTAAAGTCCGAATGACAGCACTGGTATATTGGATCTTGTACTACTAGCGAAATACAGAATTCCAAGCTATAAAACACAAACACTCCTACTGCGGTAGTTTGTCAGTTTCCGATACACCACATGGTGCGTCCCTTTTTTTAACAAAATTCTGATACTCAAGGAACACCCCCAAACAAGCCTGGACTCGTGTTCGTCGAGTCATGTTCTGTTCAGATTTTTCACATTATTTATAGTTTTTTTAACTCATAAGGAACGAGTCAGCGACACATTATGGCAGCAGGAAGCCCTATAATGTAAATATAGAAGTGAATTAAAACATTAAAATATTTGTGTAAAATATTCAAAAAAAATGTGAGAAGCAATATATATATCATATGTATTTTTCAGGTCGAATTTGATTATATATATATCATATGTATTTTTCTTTATTTGGCAGAAGCAATATATAGTTTAACCCAAAGTAACTTATTTCAACAAATAACAATCGTCTTATTCAAAATATTTCACATACAAAAACCTAAGCTAAAAAATATTAAATTTAACGAAAAATGAGAAAGTATAACATATGCGATATTACATAAAAATCTATAGTTTTAAATAATTAAATTGGCGTCCTTGATGTGTCCGACCATTGTGAAAAAGCAAGTGCCGGAGTGTGCTATAGTGGTGTGTGACTGGTATCCGTGCTTGTTCACTTCCAAGATACATAACAATTTTTGACAACAGACAAAAATTAAATAAAATTTCTATTACCTAAATTAACTTCAAGAGCAGAAATCATATGGTATAAAGGAAACCATAAAGGCGCCATATGGTATAAAGCAATCCCAAATTACCTACATTATCAACATCATCTATTATAGCACAAGCAAACCATAATGTGGAAAAGAAAAAAAAAAAACTAACAAAATAGGAGTGATTCCACCATATTTCGGCATGCTTATAAAAAAGCAAGGACACTAGTCAACCACTTATAAAAAAAACTAATAAAATAGGAGTTTTTCATTTAAAAAAAACTAATTTTGGTGTGCTCATAAAACAGTCACAGTCAAAAAATTCAACCATGCAAAAATGAAGTGAAAAGTTAAGCTACAAACCTCAGAGCCTCAAAGGTTAACGAGACTTCTTCATCATTGCTTGTTGCGGAAGTGCTATAGCTTATAGGCTTAACAATCTGAGTGATGTTGCACATTTCTTTGGAGTTGTCAAATTTATTCTTGCAATCCCGATCATTCCCCATAGAAGCATGAGTTTGAAAATCTTTCTGTTCTGCCATAACACAAGTAGAAATTGCATTTTGTGTATCGTCCCTGCTGCATAATGCTAAATCTTGCTTGAACCTCTTGACTGGAAAAGATTTCCTCTTTTTAGCTCCAATGCAGCGGCCAGATTGAACTGGATCCACCACAGCAGATTTAGGCAACCCATTCGCAAGGACATTTCCTCCTGTAACTAAGCCTTCTTGGGAATGATGAACACCGAACTTATTTGCATTCTCTTCACTAACAATAATTGATTCCTTTAGTTCACAAAGCTTCAGATTCAACTCATTTTGCTCATTACTTTCTCCCGTTGTAGCAGACACCATCTTAACAGCATGCTCGTTTACTTTTTTGCACATCTCAATTCCGTTCACACCGCAGACATCAGTTTTCCCTTTGCCATTCCTAACATTTAAGTTATTTAGCTGAGGATAGTTCATAGGGTCCTCCACAATCCTGACCCTGTGCGAGGGCACATCATACGTAACAGCTACAAGCGGTTGCTGCTGCTGTTTTTTCTTCACCTGAACATGAGTGATCCCGTGTTTGCGTTTTCGCCCACGTGCGGACCTACTTTTACCTGTTATCAAACTTCAAAATACAACAAAACAAAAAAAAATCCCAAGAAGAAAAAAAAAAAGTCACAATTAAGTATTAGCGAATTATAGAATTATCATCCTAATTATTCCATATCTATTACAAACTGTGAATAGAAGGTCATCGAAATAGAAATAAAATCTACCTCTCTTCAAAAGCATCAATAACATCGGAACATTGCAATAGATTCTTTAGAGGCTCCCATGTATTCTCGGCCTCTGGCCAGCCTCGCCTTTCCAAAACAATCCATTCCATTGATCAACACAAAAATTCCCAAAACACGTGCATTCATATACATGTGTAAAATGTATCTAAATCTCTCACCATTTTATGAGGTACTGCACTTGGCCCTTTAATTATCGCATTCCAGAAAACCCCCAAATCATCAAACAGACACAGAATCAGCTAAAAAAGGAAGAAATTCACTAAACCTGCCAGTACTAAAACCTCCATTTCATTTGTTTTAGAACTTCTCTTATATACAGAAAATTAACAAACAAAAGATAATCTGGAAAAACTTTCCATCTTCTGTAAACCCATAAAAAGGGGAGAAATGACGGACCTTTCGGACTCGCTTTCTGCGTACGGCCTCGATCTCATAGTACCCATCAGCAAGCTTCAAGCGCTCGGCCTCAGCCCCCGCCTCAGGCTCTTCGATTTGCAGGTTTTCGAAGTGATCATAGTCTTTCTCAGTCTCGGAGTCTTCATCTTCGTCTCCATCATTTTCATCTTCCAAAGTCCACTCCGTGTCTTCAAAATGCTCAGTTTCCTCTGGTTGCACCTCCTCCGAACCTCCTACACCGTCGTCACCATTCACGGTGGCGGTATGATTAGAGGGTGATGGAAGATGAGGTTGTACGGACTCCGTACTGAGTTTCTTTTTCCCTCCTCTCATTCTCTCTCTCTACTAGTTTTTCGATTCTTTCTTGTCTTTGCAGTGTGTACACCGTGTTCTTACCCTTTGGACAGATCCTCGGAAGGGGTGAATTCTTGTTGTTTACTGTGTTTTCTACGGGAATTGAAAGGCCGTGTTTGACAAGAATCTGGCAGAAATCCACCCCACAGGCTACGGCAATTCGGCATAGTTATTCATTCTATTTCTTTTTGGGGAATTATATATTTACGATTTAACTTGTTAACTTTTTTTGTAGATGATCAATTGAATTGTTTAAGGATTTAAGGTCGACTAGAAATTGTCATTTCTTGACATCAATTTTTGCATCATTGAATTTTTTCTTTCTATGTGTCTACGGGCTTATGAAGTTCTAGCAATATGGATTGTGTTATCGTTTTGTAATTTTTTATACTTCGTTCCCTTGATGAAAAAGTATACACAATGATCAAGAATCTTTACGGGAATTAAAATAGTGTCAATAATAAACAAAGTGATGCGAATTTAATTGACTTTGCGAAATATAAGAAAAAGCTTAGGGCAAATTACCTTATTTTTTCATAACTAGGTTCATTTATATCCGATACCATCAAAAATATTAAATTCTAATTCTTCAAGTCATCCTCCTCCCTTTAATGTAGTCGGGTCACTGTCACCGCTCTCTTTTGTAGTCTAGTCGCCACCCTCTGATGTTGTCGTGTCATTCCTTTCTTTTTTCGTTCTTTTCTTAGAAGTAGAAACATTTCTCCAACGATGACTACATGAAGAATTTGCAAAAGTTATTTTAGGAAATTGAGCACTTGAATTGCCGAAAACACTCTTTATAATTAATTTTTATTCAATTCTTGTAAAGTATTTTTGGATGTAAAATATCGCTGAGAGCTACCTTGCTACAAAATGTAAGACTTGGAGATCCATTTATAAAGGATATTGAGAGAGCTGCCGTAGAATACAAATTTTCCACATTGAGCAATTCAAGTTCTATTTTTAAAGTATATGATCTTTCTTTCTTCGTCATATTAAACATAATAAAGTATATTATAAAATATATTTTTCACTTTCTTACTTTGATTTTTTTTTTTTTGGAATAAATATAAGACACTCATTCCTAGAACAACTCTCTATTGTGACTTTCCGTCAACCGCTTTTTTAGAGGTTGTGTATGACTCTTTCAAATCACTATATATTAAAAGAGCCAAAGTAAGGGCGGGACACTTGTCGCCATTTCCAATCATGGTAAAAAATTCCCTTTTTAAAAAAAAAAATCCCTGAAATTCTCTATTATCTCACGCAACCATCAACTCCTCTTCCATTTTCCCACGCAAACTTCTCCTTCCTTTCCATTTCAACGCTAATGATGTCAAACATTTGACATTCGTTGTCACTATATATTAAAAGAGCCAAAATAATAGCGGAGCACGTGCCGTCATTTCCAATCGTAGTAAAAAATCCCCGTTTTGAAAAAAAAAATTCCCTGAAATTCTCAATTATCTCACGCAACCACCCACTCATCTTCCATTTTCCCACGCAAACTTCTCATTCCTTTCCATTTCAACACTAATGCTATCAAACAATTGACATTCGTTGTCTTAGAAAAGGCGCTATTAGAGGAAGACTTGCCTACGAGAGCCGTCAAGATTTCTATTCTTACCTTTTGGTATTATTTTACTCTCTTCCCTCATTTCTTACTAATTTTATTTTCCTAATGGTTAATGATTAATCAGTGTCTATGTATGGGTGTTAATTAAAACTTGAAGGTTTGAGTCATAAATATTAATGGTGCAGGAAATAAAATTGAGATCGATCCTTTAGATTAGAAACTTGAGTATGAATTGGATGATTTTGTTGGATAAATTTGGGATTTGTCTGGTTACTCTCCAACATAAAATAATTTATATCTCAGAAAAAAATATTATTGGTAGGGAAAAAAATCCTCCTCGCACGGAGGGACACGAAAGTACCTCCGTGCGCGCATAGAGGTGTCCATGTGCACCTCCGTGTGTTTACAAGGAAATTAATCTCTCTTGGGTTACTCCACTATAATGTGATCCGGTGACAAGGAAGTTCTTGTCTCCTTTGTCTTTTTCTTGGGGTGGTATTTGTATGAAGTTGACCTTTAGTTTACGTGTTTTTATGAATTACTCTTCCTCATCAATATCTCGAGTTGCACTGCCAAGATCCAAACCCCACGCAGTGTTTGCATAATCATTTCAGGGTGGAATGAATTTAGTCAGCTAGAAGCACATCTGGGTTCAGATTCAATTTCCTCCTTGTAGCCCTCTGCCTGTGTCAAATTTGGAACCTTTCAGGCATAGCCTGTGTTTACCATGAAGCTAATTTTCATACTCCACATTCTCCTCACATTAATTCATCCTCTGTTGGTCCTGTGTTTCCAATTGTTGCTCAATGATATTGACGTTAAACTAACCACAAACAGAAATTATTCTCAAATGTTACATTTTTGTTATTATTTTTCCACACAAAGAAACTGATAGAGTCGTGGTAGTTTGGAGATTATTTTTAACATGTTAAGTTAGATATGTAGATATTGAACTTAACTTGTTAAGACCTGGAAATGATTAAGCTTTCATTCTGTTTTGGAAATTTTAGTTATGTGGAGATTTTTGATAATTTTAATGCATTCTTGTGCTTATAAACTGTTTACCTAACTATGGTGTACTCCTGTTTAGC
>CAIGRB010084897.1:0-23812 GCA_903798255.1 Fraxinus quadrangulata | reverse complement strand
AGTGTATTTTTTTCAATAGAAATTTTGTGAATACTGACATCTACTTCAACTATGTTTCAAAAGGTGGGTGAATAACGAAATTACATCTATAGTTATGTTAAAAGGCTAAAGTATTGAAAATAGTGAAACAGATGATCAATACTTGATACTTGTTGACTACTAATAAAATGATGAACTTGCAATTTGTCTTTAAGGTTTTATAAGAAATTAAGATCTACATTTTTTTTTGTGCTTCTTTTTACAGAATGGGCCTTTCAACATTGTCATTTACAAATAAATTTCTCTAAAATTTACACACACTTATTTTTAACACTAACCAACGAACGTGCAATGCACGTTTCCTTCACTAGTACTTTAAAAAAGCCTCATTCAATAGCGTAATTGATACTTAAAGCACATGGTGTACCTTCTCATTTCTTGATCGATCTTTCTCTACCAAATAGAACGGGAGCTTTCCTTTACTCGAAGGTGATCATCCTTTCACTTAATGTCATGTTTCAAAATTGATTCGTGGTCCATACACCAAGAGTATCGAATCATAGTTGACAATGAACGCACAAAAGTGTTGTGCACATAGCCTGATGAAGACAACAAATGAATTATTTAGACATCAACAAAAAGTACATACGAAACATATAAATTCATTGACGAGTTTCTAAATTATACGATGCCTAATTCAAAACTACGACCAACCAAATTCAAAAACTCTTTCTACGATAAACACTCTCAATGAATAGATTGAAGAAATAAAAAAGGTCATTTTGAAATTCATGTCCAATAAGGAGAGTGTATTGACAATACAAATATAATTGTCTTTTTTTATTTTTTTGAAAATTAGAAATATTTTAAAATGTTCAAATAGATCAGGACTAATTTGTTATAAAGTAAAAAATTTCGAACTCCATTTACAACATAAGCTAAATATATGGACCGACGTTGCAATTTTTCCAAAATAAATTGGCAGCACCGGGCAGAACGTACGAAAGGGCGATTCAATTCAGTAATTTCCCAACACTCCCAAAACCCAGCAAGAATCCAATGTCGACTCCATCTAGGTTTTTCCGAGGAGGCCGAGCCTTGTTTTACGCCTCCAAATCCGCCACCGCTGCCGCTCCCAATCCCACCGTTCCCACCTCCAAGAAAAATCCCACCACCAGTACTGCCACCGCATCTTCAAAGGGAAAGAAGAAGCCGCCGCCGTCTCCTACTGCTGGGATTCTGAAGTCAACACCGGTGTCGCCAGCACTCCAAAGCTTAGTTGGTGCCCCGGAAATCTCTCGTGCAGGTGCTGTTAAGAAAGTCTGGGAATATATCAAGCTCCACAATCTCCAGGTATTTGTTTTCCTCTTCTTCTTCTTCTTTTTTTTTTTCTCCATGAAAGTGTGATTTGGGTTTTTTTCTCGATTCATCGATTGTATTTAAGATTTCAAGTTGGATTGTTCTTGGTTAAGTCTCTGTTTATGTTCTTTGTTTTTTTCTTTTCTGATAGTTGGAAATTAGGTTTTATCCAAAAGTCAGAAAAGAAAGAAAGAAGAAAATTATCGGAAAGCCCTGATTTATTATTGTTAGTGGTGATGGGTTTTCTAAAAAAAAGGGCAAAAAAGAAAAAGAAAAGGGAAAGCATAGCTGGGACTGGTATTGAATTTCATTCGTGTACTCCACTTGTATGTGCTGAGTATATTAGAGGTTTAATTTTGGATTATACTATTTGTACTTAAGAATGGTACTGTGTTTTAAACTCGCAAATGGTAAGAAGGTCATGTGGCATTGTGTAATCCCTTATATAAACCTTTATGTACATCTTTTATTTTTTGTTTGTTTCACCTTTTGATACTTCTTTTGAATTTCTAATTTCATTGAGGTAAAGAGGCTTAAGTAAAGAACACACAAACTGGCCATTGTGCAAGAGAAAATAAGATGGTAGCAGAATTGGGTGAAAACAGTTGGAAGAAACTTAGCAATTATTTTTTTAAAAAAAGGCATTTACCTCATAAATGTGAGATCCCTGCTGAAAGTTATGATTTATAGTTTCTATTCTAAAAGTATACTTGATTGACTCTTGATTCAAGGAGAAGGGAAAAAAAAAATTGGATAGAAAATGGTTTTACTCCTGTTATGTAGAAATTCAACCAAAAATACTCAATTCACTGCCATATGTAAGTTTCATTTACATTCTTTTGCATTTTTTTAACATTAAAACAAGTAGAGTTAATGTTACAAATATGGGCTGAGATAACATTTCTAAGAACTAAAACTGTTGACTATAATCTACTTGGGATTATGGTTGATCTTGGAAAAGAAGAAATAAAATAGAATTATATTATTCTTCTATTTCCTTTATCAATTTTGTCCTGTCGGGATGACACTAGTGTCTTAATGAAACCCTGTCCGGAGCACAACCTTGTTTTTTAACTAGAATCTGGACATTTTCTGATAAGAATCCATGCAAGTTGCTTCGTCCCACTAAATTGCACCAAATTCCTTCAGGAGGTTGAACTTATAAACTGGAGAATCAACACTTGTCGAACTTTGACCTGCTTAACCTTTGATGCTGGTGGGACTTTTCTACTTGCAAAGATAAGCTATATTTATCTAAAGCTTTCTGAATTTTTACGTCTATAAATATTTAATGGGTTCAAGGGACCTTCAAAAATGTGTTATTTCAGCAAATATTAGTATTCCTAGAGGGTCCTAATGGCAGCGAGCATGCCCTAGAAATTGAAGATTTAATTAATGGGATGCTGTGGAAATGAAGAAAATTAGCTAAGTTTATGAAGATGTTATATATAGTGTGTACAGAGGTTTCCTTTGTAGCTCATAGCCCTAAGTGAATTGAATTATATTGGATCCAAGGAATGTTTATGAGGGCATTACGCATCAGCCAAATCGGCTGGTGAGAAATTTTACTTTTGTGATTCCAAGGAAATTCTTTTAAATTATGTATGTATTGGGGAACTATATGGTTTACTTTAACTTAGTTGCACTTAGAGGCCCTTTTAACCTCTTCTGTATTACCCTCTTTATTGAAATTCAATATCATCTCTTGCTATTAATCAATTAATCTATACGTGTTTGCACATTACACTTCAGATACACTGAAATTGATGCTTCATATGTGATACTGCCATACATAGGCAGTGATACTTCTGGAAGGATCATTTTTATACACAAGGGAAAGAGAGTAGGATAATGTTAGCAATACTAAGAAAAAACCACTTTTAAAGTAATGCAATATTTATTAGCTTATAATAGCTTATTTCATTATGTATGCACAGATGTGTAAATTTGTATATGCTGAGGTTATCTTCCCCACTCCATATCCTTGACATTTTCTCAAAGCTTTTTAGGATTATTAACTTCAATTCAACCATGCATTTTCTGATATTCATCATACTCTCGATGCTCTATAAAATGTCATTTTAGACTAGCTATGATAAATTAAAGTACATTTTGTGTTGATATATCATTAAGCCACACTTACACATATTGTCCTAATGCACTCTTACATACACTACATGTTCTGTTGATGTCAACTTATTAACTGTCTTCTTTGGTGTACTTGTACAAGTTTATGAATGTTGTTGCCTGCAGAACCCCAATAACAAGAAAGAGATCTATTGTGACGACAAGCTGAAATCACTATTTGAAGGAAAGGATATAGTGGGGTTTCTGGAAATTGGAAAGTTGCTGTCGAATCATTTTGTGAAGACTAAGTAACTTCTTATTGCTGGTGTGGGATTTCTGTGCGGTTCTGTATTAGGAAAGTGCTGAACCTTTTAATACCTTTTTACATGTTACTTGTAACTTGTTAGCTCATTCTGAAGCACTCGTTGGATCAGTAATGTTTCTAATTGGATGTCTTCTGGAAGTTTAGGACAATGTATTGGTGTGCTTTTATGTGTTTCTTGTTTTGTTTCGTGCACATAACTACCTGAAGGCTTTGGTCGTGTTTATTTGTTTGGGTAAAAATACATTGACAGTCGCTTTTTAGTGAAATTTAATGTTGCTTACTGAACATCACCTTGTTTCGAATTGGTCACTGGATTTAAACTGTGTTAGTTTGACTAATGGAAAAGTTGATTTGGCACTACAAATATTTGCCAACTAGACTGCCACGCTAGCTCCTTTGCTAGTCAAACTGACAAATAGGGACGAAATGGCCGAATTGGAACATAGATTAACTTGGCAAACAACTTGACACACAATTTAAGTTCAAAGACCCTTTCAAAACAAAATGAAGTTAGTGATGCCTTGGATGGCAAGGAACATCCAGAATGCTAGAGGGATGGCACCTTTTTTTTTTGTAGATTTGAATTTGTTCATTGTGGTACAATTCAGTCTACCAAGCACGTCGAGTTGGAAAAGCCCCTGAATGTTGACAGACAACCTAGTCACTGATAAGATGGACACACTTGCATTTATATTGTAAAATTTAACCACCCTTTAAAAAAGTATCTTCGTTTTAGCTTTAAGCAGTAAAAGGAGACAAAAGCAGGAAGAAACCAGGTGTTTAATTCTCGTTCCAGAACCAGATCAGAAATCAATTCCTTGAAGCTGCTACCTTTACATACGAACAAAACCTCTAATTTTTACCAGTCGGTATCAGTTCTAATCCAGAAGTCCAAAAACAGTACCCCAACACAGACACTATTCCAATTCAAAGCAACCCACATAACCAATTTCACTCTGAACAGCCTCAAATCTTTAAAATTCCAAAAATCAATATGTAATTAATATAGAGCTTAATAGGGCTACTTTTGACATAATTTTGAGCGGGGGCTGTTCATTCATTTTGAAAAATCAAAGTTCATTTGTGTTCTTTTTCACGAGAATATCGAAATTATATATTTACTTGCCAAAAATGATAATCAAGTAAATGAGAAATTGAAGTTCAAAGTGATAAATTGAAATATATTTTGTTGTGCTGGAGGAAAACTAATTCAAGTTATCTCATTTATGAAAATGATAAATGCCATGATCACATTATATATGATTACACGGATACTTGTAGAAAGGAAGATTGGATCACATGTTTAGGGGGAAAAAAAACTTTCACATGTTTTCAGAAAAAAAGGAAGGTAAAAGAGTTGAGCAAATTAACATGCTATTAAGTATTAATGAACAAATTTTAGAATACTGGCCTGGCCAAACAACGTATCACTTGTAGTATGTCGATTTTGGTTTGCTTCAGATACGTTTCATACAAATATTAAATATAATTCAACTACCAAACAAACCTTAAACTTGGATCTTCGAATGGATGTAGCTTTGAATCAAATAGGGTGACGAAAAAGAACTTATATAACAGATTCTAAATTGATTAATCGATCATATTTGAGCCAATATTTAGTGAAACCAAGGTTAAAGACGCTCTACTCTCCTATTATAAACTAAGCACCGTGATTAGGAAATCAAATTCGTTTATATATATATATAGAGAGAGGACCAATTTAATTAATTTTAAATTTGAGCATGTTCGATTTACAATTTTCTGTTGGATCTATCCCATTTTGGGTTAACCAAACACGAGTTTTAAACCAAAATTTGGATTAATAATCCGACTTATTTCGTTTTATCCTTTTTTCCCCCACCTTTAGAAGAATAAATTCCCATTGTCTTTAAAATTTATAGTTTATTATATCGTTTATAAAGCATTTTGCGTTGAAGTTACGCATGAATGGTATAAAGATAGGGTTAACACAAAGTTTACATGCATCTGAGTAGTTTCGCCATTAAGTCAAAGAAAGATGGGAGATGGAAGGGATAAGCATTATAGTGAGAATAAAGGACTATTTTCACATCTTCCTGCATATGCTGCCGGATCTAGTCATTACCCTCCAACCCATTGGGGTTACCACCGCCCTCCGCCATCTGGCTATCCTCCGCCGCCGTCTGGATACCCACCGGCAGGTTATCCTTCTCCTGCTTTGTACCCGCCATCTGTATATCCTCCACCAGGTGGATACCCTCCTCCAATGGTCGGTTATCCTGGTCCATATCATTCAGGTGCTTTTCTTGTCACTAATTATTAAGAATAATTCTCGTGATAAACAATTGATGATAGATAATAATTCTTGAAGGTCATGGAAATCACTTTGGAGGACTGTTGGCCGGAGGTGCGGCAGCTGCTGCCGCAGCTTATGGAGGTCACCATTTGGCATACGGTGGCTACGGCCGCCACCATGGTGGTTATACTGGGCATCACCACGGCAAGTTCAAGCATGGAAAATTTGGAAAGCATTGGAAGCATCATGGCATGTATGGGGGAAAGTTTAAGAAGTTCAAGAAATGGAAGTGAGATGTTTGCGCCTGTTTTAATTACCGTTTCGTGAAAATTTTCACTTCTTGATTCGCAAGTTTTTATGAAGTGTGGACCTAAAATTACTAGCTTTTTTTTACGGAACAATTCCCCTAGTTGATCATCTGTTTTTTTTTTCAACCTCGAATCAAATGTCGTCACGTTGTTTGTCAAAAAAAAAAAAAATCTCTCACTGAGCCTTTATATATAGCATGATTGTTACGGATTGAAATTAGAAGGATGAATAATTCGTACTCGCTGCATTTATATGTTTGTAGCTTTGTACGTGTTTTTCCATGGTTCCTCAATAGTCGATATGGTTTTTGAACGGAGGGAGTACGAAAATGCGACCGAGCACGCATTCTTCCGCATTGAAATATCAAGACGACTATTGAGCTCGAGCATGATTTCAATAGGTAACATCACTTAGTTGTTAGACCCCAACATGGGTCATGTGAAATAATCATTAAGAGAAGTAGTTTAAATTCTAATATTTTGGTTATATTATTGTGCGTTATTGGAAAATTTATTCTTTAACATGCCCTAAAAAATTGTGGCTCAATCGATCACACCAATTTTGAAATTCGATCGCTCGTTTGAGCTTATCATATTAAGAGACATTTTAAAAAAATAAACCTTATTAAGATGAATGACAACTTCGAAAGGAACATAAACTTTGGTGATTGGAGAATTATTAAAACAAAGGTCAAAAGACTCAGAACTCAATGGATTTTTTAACATTGATTATAATTTGTATTTTGACGAAAATATATCAATTTCACTATTAAAAACTGCTAGTGACAATTTTTATCTGTAACCTGAATCGACTAGTTCGAGATAACCCTATTCTTGTTTACTTTGGAACATGTTTGACTCCTATGGAAATATAAATGGTAAGAGCTTGATTACCTAAAAGAAGCAAACAATGTTCTAAAACCGCACAAATTCTTACAATGTTACAAATTGTAACAACTAACAATTAGCATATTGAAATTTGAATCACGAAGTTCTTACAAATTTGCATATATTTTCATGGACAGGCCACGCATGCAAACATGTATATTAAAGATTGCATGCAAATTCAATATTAGTCAAAATACTTGATCAGAAAAGAGGAGGTATTGCCAGCCAATGTTCTTCTCCCCATCATATTCCATTGATCAATATAAGAGGTGATGCTAATGTTTGCACACTAGAGACGAGCAAAACAAGATTTCACGGCTAATCCTAGACGACTTTAAAGGCGTTCAATATGCTTGCAAGAGGTGCAAATGAAGTAAAAGTAAACCTGCATACCGAACAGCAGCACATAATGAGAACTATTCCATCAAACTCTGAAGGATATCAAAGAAATCTTGTCATTTGAGCTGTAAAACTATATAGTGACCTTAAATCTAATTAAATAGGAACAAGTCACAAAATCTCAGCATTCGAAAGCGATCCTTCAAAAAAGGATGCAATGATGCCAATACACACGTATTAGAAAATGTGCTTAGAAGATTTCTATACAACATCATCGATATTGCATCTTGATCTTGTGAATCTTATCTGGAATAATTCAATCTTCAACATACTTTGTGCAATTGAACTTCTATGATCTACAATTTATCACACAATGAGCTAATTCTGCTTTGTAATCACATGGAAACTCTATTCCACACTAGGCTTTTCTAAAAAAAAAAATAAAAAAAATCATAACAAACATGGACACAAGTAATGATATGTAAATGCAATCTTGCAGATCAAAATTTCTAGCTTCCATAAAAAAATTACCTTGAATAAAGCCAGCAGTTCAAGTTCTATAAAAAACATAACAAGAAATAAACAAGAAGTCAAGAACCATCTTTCTAATCCTTCTTTTCACCCGTCTCAACTTTTGGTTTTTTAGCCGTAGCCTGTGAATACAAGAAAGTGCCAAATATGGCAATTGCCGATCCAAGTGCATTCAATGGCCTAACCGGATTCCTGAAGACCAAAACAGTAGCGATGATTACCACCACTCTCTTCATAGTGTTTCCGACCGAGAATGTAAGCGGGCTAATGTCGTCAAGTGCTTGGTATGACGATTGATTATAGAGATGGTAAAACACTCCAGATAATATCACCCATAGGTAAAATGTCAATGGTTTTCCAATACTGGCAATAGCTTTATCGTACCCTGCAACCCATTGAGACCCTTCCACAAAAACAGCCACTGGAAATAGATAGAGCAATGAGATAATACTAATCCAACCATACAAATTCAATCCATCGACTTCCTTGAAATTCTGCAAACTCTTTTTCGAGTAAATGTTTCGAAGTACAAATCCAACATTGCTTATCATAGCACCCCACAGTCCTCCAAAATTGAAGGAAACTTCAGTGACAGCAGCCAATGAGCAACCAAAAACAATTGGGAGAATTGAAAGCCACACTTTTAATGGATATGAATCACCAAGAAAAGATGAAAACATCACTGAAAAAACAGGCTCTGCTGATTTAATTACATGAGTGAAAGAAACAGCCACTTTAGAGAATGAAACACATGCTGAAATGTGGCCTATAGTGTGGAAAAGTGCAGGTCCAAGAAGTGCAACAATAAAGGACTTATTGATTTTGGGGCAAGGCTGAAGCTTTAGAGACCATAGAATAAACATCCAAACAGATCCACAAAACAACTGAAATGATGCAAGAAGCCATGGATATGGGAAAATATTCAACACTTTTTTATTATAAATGTTGAAAACTATGTTCTGAAAGTACCATAGACCAAAAATAAGAGCTAACTTCAGATTCTTCTTTGGCTTTGAAACTTCAATTTCTCCATCTGGGCTGGCTTCTTGTGGGGATCCAGAGGCTGCTCTGGCTGAAAATCTTGAAGAAAATCCAAAAGGGGTTGTCAATATTTTACCAAAATCTGATCTTGATTTGGAGATCTGGCACAAACGTTCTTCAGAATGCCTAAATAAGACTCCAATATTAATTTTCGAAGTGGGTTTTTCAAATGGATGAAAGGCGAACTGTGGATTTTTGTGTCTGCTCACAAGATTTGGATCCAAAAGTGAAGCATTTATGGGATACTTATGGCTGGATTTAGAGAAAGTGATATTTGAGGAAGGAAAAAGATTCAACGACAGCATTTTTAGAGTAAAAAGAGAGAAGAAATCGAGGATTCCTCAGAGAGTGCAACTGAAAAGTGAAAAAGCCAGAAATTCGAGGGTTCTTGAAGAGTCGAAGTTGGCTACTCAATATCAATCGGCAGGTCGAGGTTTGGAGTCATTTTTTTCCTAATCTTCTTTTTTCATTTATTAACATATTTTTGGTTTTATTTATTTTTTGAAAAAATCTTTATTTTATTTAAGACTATCGCACGTGTTCGAGACAAATAATAAAGAAGGGTAACTGGGTAAGTGATCCTTGTTGGTAAGATTGTACTTAAATTGTAGTAGTTACGTCATTATCTGAATTCATATATTGTACTTACCCAGTACGTGTTTAGTAAAGCTTATAATTACTTATAAGAGAATTAGTTGGTATGCTGTCAAAATTTGTCATCTTTCCTTTGGCCAACATTTCATAGTACCCGTCTCTTGGTATACCTTTATTCTCATGTGTGTAAATTTCAAATTAGGATCATCTATTGTCCTAAATTTAGGTAACAATATTCTTCGTCAATTGAGCACAAAAGCAAACCCACTATTCCCCTGGAACTCAAGGATCACTAGCTATTTCAAGAAAGGTGATGTGAAGAATGCCCGCAGACTGTTCGATGAAATGCCTCAAAAGAATGTAGTGACTTGGAACTGCATGATTTCAGGGTATGCCAAAAATGGGATGGTTTGCGAGGCTCGTAAAGTCTTTGATTTGATGCCAAGTAAGAATATAGTATCATGGACCGCAATGTTAAGCGGGTACGCAAAGAATGGAAGATTAGAAGAGGCGCGAAGATTGTTTGATGCGATTGAAGATAAGAATGTGGTTTGCTGGAATTCCATGGTTTCTGGGTATGTAAGTAATGGGAGATTTGAGGAGGGTAGGGCATTGTTTGATGTGATGCCAGTGAAAAATGATGTCTCATTCGCGATAATGATTGAAGGGTATTTTCAATATGGAGTTATGAGGGAAGCCAAGAAATTGTTTGACGAATCTCTGAATAAAAGCGTGTTTCTTTGTAACGCTATGTTGGCAGGTTATAGTGAAATGGGGTGTGTTGAGGAGTCGTATGGTTTGTTTGTGAGAATGTGCAAACGTGATTCAGCTTCTTGGACTAGTATGATAACATGTTTCTTCAGAGTGGGGGACATAGAGAGAGCTAGGAAATTGTTTGAGGAGATGCCCGAGAAGGATGTAGTGGCTTGGACTGCAATGATTCGGGGTTATTTGAATTATAATAAGATTGAGTTGGCACAAGAATTATTCAATAGAATTCCAGGTAAGGATGTTGTTGCATGGAACTCAATGATTGTTGGCTTTGTTGAGAATGGAAAATTCCACGAGGCTCTTGATCTATTTACTAGGATGCCCGTGCGGGACATAGTTTCGTGGAATTCAATACTATTTGGATATGTGCAACAAGAAGATATGACTAGTGTTTACAAATTTTTTGAAGAGATGCCTAGGAAGGATGAAACATCATGGAACACTCTGATTTGTGGATACCTTGGCGACAAAGCATTGGTTTTTTACATCCAGATGTTGCAAAACGGATTTAAGCCGAATCAGGTTACATTATCTACTGTGATATCTGTTTGTGGTGTTCATTCGATACAAATGTTTGGAAGAGGGATGCACAACTTTGTGGTCAAGAGTGGTCATGAAATTGACAGAATGATAACATGCTCATTGATTTCCATGTATTCTAGATGTGGCTTCATAAGTGAAGCTTTTTCAGTATTTGAAAAGATGACTACTCGCGATACTGTAGCATGGAATGCCATGATTGTGGCGCAAGCATATCATAATTCTGCTAAAGAAGCCCTTAATCTTTTTTCTCGCATGATTCAATCTGGATCACAACCCGACCATGTTACTTTTCTTGTACTCTTGACTGCCTGTGCTCATTCCGGACTGGTCAGTGAAGGCTGGGAATACTTCAGTTTAATGGAGCAGTGGAATCTGATACCTAAACCAGAGCACTATGCAACCATGGTTGATCTTCTTGGTAGATCAGGTTTGCTTGCTGAAGCTTTTGAGTTACTCAAGAAATTGCCTGTGGATCTTCCAGCATATGCTTGGGAAACATTACTTAGTGCTTGTAGAGTCCACGAAAACTTTGAACTAAGCAATTTTATAGCTCGGAAACTTTTAAGCTCCCAACCTTCTAATGTCAGCATGCATGTGCTTCAATCGAATATATATTCTGTACATGGGATGTGGAAGGATGCGGCACGCATTAGAGCTATGTTGAAGCAACAACAATTAAAGAAAGAACTGGGATGTAGCTGGATTGAGATGAATGGTAAAGTCTCTTGCTTTTCTTATAATGACAAATCTCATACTCAAAGCGAAGACATATACAGAGAGTTAGTGAGGCTTGCTGTAGTCGTTCAGGAGGTTGGGGCATAGATGCATTGAGGCTTCCTTTTCTGTTCTTTCTGAAAAGATCTTCATTGCATAACCTTGTGAACATATACGTGCCATTAAAAGATAATCTGATGCATTTGCATAGAGTTTGGATTTTTCAGGACGACTCAATTCTGTGAATACAAAATTGGTTGTCATGCACAATTCTTTTGAGGTCCGTTAAAATGCTTATGCAAAGTTTGGCTCTTGGTAGGAAAGCTCCCTGAGCTTTGTGACAAAAGGGTAAGTTCAGATGATAAAGTGATTTTTGCAAGTGGATTTGAAGCTGACAAGGAGACATGTTTCTGAATATTTATCAGGCAAATGGTGAAAATCGTAGACAAATCTCTAAACCATAGTTCACATGAAACAAAAGCTTTCATGGTTGCATGCCCATATGCAATCAAACAGGTAAATTGCTCGTTTTCATCATACCTAAAGCTTCTTCTTTGGCTTGTAATGTTTATAATAACATTTGCAAATTGATATTGGTGCATCCGACATACTCTTTCTTCCTCAAGAGTCTCCGCCTTAAGCCTGGTAGAATCAGACATAATTTAAATTTGTTCTTTGCTGCCACCTCAGCTATGGTTTGGGGGGACATAATTTATCAACTTGAGCTTACATTTGCTAGATTGCTGATGCTTTAAGGAAGTTACTAAGAGTCGTTTCATAATGAGCGTCTGAATGTGTGAAGTAGTGTGTTTCTACTAATAGCATGAGAATTCTTCTTATGAATGAAAATTTGCCGTATAGTTTTCTTCTCTTTATTGGTTCCTATATACATCGTATTTCAGTTTCTTTCTTTATTTCTTCTTCTTTTGCAGTTCTCTATGTTTTGAGTGAGCCATCAGATGGTGTATCTCTTATTTTGGACTGTAGCATGGAGAAAAATCTATTGAAGCCTGACAAAGAATACATAGTTGAAAATTATTGTTGCAAGTTTGAATTGCAAAAACCAGAGTTAAAGAGTTCGTGTTCGAGGGCAAATACAAGATCTTCGACATCTGCAAAAAAGGGCTTGTGTATGAGACAAGTTGCAGCACTCGTCATCTCATGGAAAGTTCTTACACAGGATCACTGAATGAGAGCCTAAATAGTATGTGGATCTTTTATGGATATGCAAGTGTATACATTTGTAATAGGGTATAAAAGCCTTAAAAATTCCTATTTATTATTTGTTTTGAGTATACAATTTCGTCTTAGAATTTTCAGATTTGTTTTCAAATACATTCATTCTTTGTCAATGATTTAACAATCTGCATCTATCTTCTAACTGCCAAGTTTTTGTCTCTATTTATACAATAAAAATAAAAATAATAAAAACAGAGAAAAGAATAAAAACATGATGCAGAGCCGCAACTAGAAGGAGAGCACAATCAAGTCCTTTATCACTTAGGAACGCATTTGGATATTCACACCAAGCACGATTTGTTTGGACCTTATTACGAGAATCTTAGGTCTATCCTTGTGTTCGAGCGATTCTTTGCATCAGATTATGTATCCATTATAAACATGTAACATTATGATTGTAATCATCACCACATTTAATCCCAAGATTCAACACTTCTCTATTAATCATTCACATTTCAGTATACCAAGGATTTTGCATATGCTGGGAGCAGTGTGAAGCGTGGATGCCAAGCTTCAGCCCATGCGAACTTTAGCGTACAAAAATGTTTTCTTATTTTAATATTATTTTTAAAATTTTAATTCAATCTAAAATTTATTTAATAATTAAAGAAAACAAAAGTAAAAAAGTGGCAACTAGGCCAGACAAAAAAAAAAAAAAAGTGCGGCAAAGCGTTTTGTGCCTACTTCGCGCTTAGGCGCCGCTTTTTAAAACACTGGTTTGGAGTTTTATCTCGAGAGTTAGTTAATTACTCATGTCTCATATTGTTAAGATGTGACGGAAAGTCAACGGCATCTTACATTCTTGGGACGAGGTGGTCGATGAATTTTCCCATCCTGGTGACTCTCATGGCCTCAATTATCCTCACATTCCATTACAACCACGCCAAGATGTTCGTGTTTTCCTTAGCTTTGAGAAATACTCTGGAATGGGCACCAATGGATGCACTCCTCACCATCATAAGTCATAACTGTCCTCATCTACCCATTGTATCGCCTCTAAATAGGACCATCGTTGCCGCAGCAATAAGCTTTCATGCAAGTGTAGAGGTAGGTTAGGAACCAAAATATCCATGGGAGCCAATCAAGATCAAAGCCACAATGGGAAACCAAGGCTGGGGAATGTTTGGCAAGAAAACATAGATAAGAAAAGTTCCACCAGTTATTACACAAAGGCAGAGAAGGGAAGAGGTTAGAGGAAACCTAATGTCTCCTCTTCCACCCTCCATTATTCACAAGGAATATCTCTTTTCTATTTTTTTTTTCTCTATTTTTTTGTTGATTTGAGATGCATCTATTCAAACATCTCTCTCTATATAAATGTATATACGTATCATTGCAAGAATGAAACAATAGTAACGTCAAAAATGGGTGATAATTTATGATGTACGACATGTCTAGTTGAAAACAACTAAATAATTTACAAATATATATTTATTACCATTGAATGATAGATTATATGTTACTAAAAATGATAATACGAAAGAAATGAATAGCGGATAAGTAAATAATAGTTTTGATGTTAAATTTTGAAAAATAGATTATAAGTCAACTTTTAATGGTTCTCATAATTTGATGCACTTAGTTTGAGAAATTAATTTATAAGTTAATTAAAAAAAGTATTATAATGCATATTGCATAGGCTTGTATTCCACTTGAAAATTCTTCACGAGATGATGTTAAGTTATGTTTCTGCGTCAAGTTTCACACACTTGCACACCCAGTACTCTAATTATTCCCAAGATTTCTCATTTTTCCATAAACTAAACTCCTGCAAATCCATTAAAGAACTCAAACAAATCCATACTTTAATTATCAAAACATGCCCATCACTCCGTACCCAACAAATTTTGTACACAAAAATCATATCTTTATCTGCTTCCATATTAAAATTTACAGATTTCGGCTACATTTATACCCTTTTAGTGCGATTACCTGTCCCAGATATATCAGTGTATAACGATATTATTAAATACCTTTCCGATTCAAGGAGTAAGAAGAGTTCTTCAATTGCATTGGTTTTGCATTGCGAATTGGTTGAAAAAGGCTTGTTTGGTGATAATTACACGTACCCTTTTGTTCTCAAAGCATGTGCCCAGTTGTGCGCGCTGAGAGAAGGGGAAATGGTGCATGCCCATGTGATTAAAAATGGATATGTGATGGATCTGTATGTGGTCAACACGTTGATGCGGTTATATGGGGTTTGTGGGAGAATTGGGGATGTTAGAAAGGTGTTTGATAAAAGTCGTCACTGGGACTTGGTTTCCTGGACTACTTTGATTCAAGGGTACGTGGATAATGGGTTATGGCAGGAAGGGGTTAAGGTGTTCTTTGATATGTGTGAAGCAGATTATCGAGCCGATGAGAAAATGATGGCTGTCGTGATTTCTTCTTGTGCTAAATTGGGGGATTTGAGCTTGGGGAGGAAGTTGCATGAGTATATACGCAATCAAGGGGTAAATGTTGATGTTTATGTTGGGAACTCAATGGTGGATATGTATTTGAAATGTGGTGATATCGAATCTGCTCACAGGGTTTTTAATCAGATGCCCGTGAGAAATGTGGTTTCTTGGAATTCTATTATTTTGGGGCTGGCAGAGAGTGGGGATTATGAAGAAGCCTTGAGGGTGTTCCGCAAAATGCAAAGAAAAGGAATTGAGCCAGACGAGTTTACTTTAGTCGGTGTACTCAATTCATGTGCTAATCTCGGGGTACTTGAATTGGGGAAGTGGATTCATGCTTATGTGGATAAAAATCAAATTGAAGTGGACAGGTTTATTGGCAATGCTCTTATCGATATGTATGCGAAGTGTGGAAGCATAGATGACGCCCTTGAGGTATTTGAAGATATCAATCATAAAGATGTTTATACATATACCACTATCATCGGAGGGTTAGCCATGCACGGGAAAGGGAAAACAGCGCTTAAGCTGTTCTCTGAGATGTGTGAACTCGGCATACAGCCAAACAAGGTGACATTCATTGGCATTCTGACAGCATGCTGTCATGCAGGACTTGTGGACGAAGGCCATAGGCATTTTGCAGAAATGTCTAAGTTGTATAACATAAAACCGCAAACCGAGCACTACGGCTGCATGGTCGACCTTTTGGGTCGAGCAGGGTTGATAAATGAGGCTGCTGAGTTTGTCGAAAACATGCCTATCAAGCCTGATGTGCTGATTTGGGGATCACTGCTTGGAGCTTGCAGGATCCATGGGAAACTTGACATTGCAGAAAGAGTAATGGAGAAGTTTGTAAAGTTAGAACCTGAAGAAGATGGTGCATATGTACTCATGTCAAACATTTACGCCGCTGAAAAGAAATGGAGTGATGCATTTCAGCTGAGGAAAATAATGAAAAGAGGTAAAATGAAGAAAAACCCTGGATGCAGCTCAATTGAATTGGATGGCATTGTTTATGAATTTCGTCGTGGGGATAAAGCACACTTAAAGTCGAAAGAAATATATATGTTGCTGGATAAAATGAAACACAATTTATATGATACTGAACACTTGATAGATAACTCTGTATATTTACAGTAGACAATTGATGATGATAGACAAATGGTTCACTTCATAATGATACAGAAGGATAAACCCACAATTATCACTCTGTTTTGGCAGATAATTTGACAGTTTAACCGCGCTCTATTGTATCTTGGGATGAGTTTACTAATAACACATTTGCACATAGTTAATGGGGTGGGATGTAAACCATTATATAAATCATTATGTACATGTGACACAACTTTTTTTTTAAAGAATAGTGATACATGTACATAATGATTTATATTCAGAAGAGGTGTCAAAAAGAGATGATTTTTTTTTTTTTTGGTCGTTGAAGAAATTATGATCCAATCATATCTCAACATATCATATATATGTAAATCATTATATAAATCATTGTGGACATGTAGCACAATCATTTATTAAAAATCATCATAATCATTCCATGGTTTAGATAATGATGCACTCAACTATTTGTCTCTTAATCAACATATTTTAGTACAGGAATCGGCAGTGGGAAAAGTCTAGCATAAAAAGACAATTCTTGATACATCCTCGAGTAGTTTAATCAAGTTGTGACAGCAATGTTGATAATGAAATATATTATTATCAATTAAATTATATAATTAAATAGTAGAAATGGTTCCTATCAAATAAAAGCTACAATGAAGACTAATCCTAATCAATTTTTAAAATTAAGGAGAGGTTATTAGCATATAATAATTCAACATAAGACCACCTAAGAAATCAGTAAACAATTGTATAACAAATGAGGAACCAAGTCTCAAAATCTTGACAACTGGCATAGATTTTCCAACAAATCTTGACATAAAGAAACAAGTTGTTGAAGTCAGTACAGAAGACAGCCTGCAATATTAAAATTGTATCCACAATGTGAAATCAATTGGCCCTCAAAAAATTGCAACATTGAATACAACGTCAAATATTTTCATATGCCCATCTTAGTAACTTCCGCAAGAACATACTTTTGACATGACATTACAGACGTATCCTACGAATATGATGCATCCTCCGTAATTTTCTTCTGCTGGCATAGGAAAAGATCAAGATCAAGAACTGATGATAGTTGGTTTTTCAATGCCGAGCCCTCCGATTTCGCATTCCAATTCTGCTCCCGATATCTCTAAACGTTCGCACTCATTGTTCCACTCCGGTGTGCACAAGCCCGTGCTCTCGGCCGGCTCCCTGGCAACGGCCTGGCCAAAGCAAGTCAGCGACTTTATCAAGAGAAAAAGCAGTCCATCGTCCAAGAATACAGGGTTGACTGAAGAGAATCTCAAAGAGTTTAATAGCAGAAACGCAATTCTTGAGACAAGGTACTCTACAAGCAGCCCTTATTACAAGGGCCTAACAGATTTTTCACTTGATATCAATAGAGGAAAGCGGTCAGGATCCAGTCCTGGAAGAGAAAACCATGCAGCTACTTTTGTCAGTTCTGCTTCCAAATCAAGTTTTGTAGTCAAGGTGCAAAAAGGGAGTTCTTATAGCTATACTGGGAAAAACCGTGAAGAATCATCTTCATCATCGAGTTCTTTCTGGAGTAAGAGCAAAGGACAAACTCATGCTGTGACTTCAGATTCAACATCCTCAAAAGCAACTGCTACGGGCATGATAATAACAAAGATTAGAACAAAAACAAAGATGAATGATTCAGAATTGGAGCGGAAGAAAGTCAGTTTGACCGCCCCAAGGAATGAAGATACTACTGGTTTATCAAATAAGAAGCCCTTGAATGAGAGAGAACAAGAAATACCACCCACCATTCTGTCGCCAACTTCACCGCCAAAAATATCATCACTAACTATACGAGACGCGCTTTTGCCACAATCTCCATCACTACAACTACTAACACCACTTGCACTAACACCACCTATGGCAGCAGCTCAAACTCCAGCAACTGAAGATTACCCACCACAAATATCATCGCAAACTACACAAGACCCAATTTTTCCACCGTCTCCACCAATACAACTACCACCACCGCTTGCACAAGCATCACCTGCGGCAGCAACTCAAACTGCAGCAACTGAAGACGTCGTTTTAAAAAATGAGGAAACGAAGAGAACAGGAAATGATAGAAAATATGTATGGGCCGACAAATATAGGCCATTTTATTTAAAAGATTTTCTATGCAATCGAAGAACAGCACTTTGGCTACAAGATATCGTAAGTAAATTTTGTCATTTCTCTTATGTTTTTTACCTTTTTCACTACTACAAAAAGGGTTCCTACGGTGTTATTTTTGCAAGCAGGTTAAAGCAGAAGAATGCTGTCACTTCATTTTTGAAGGACTGCCAGGAGTGGGAAAGAAAACTATGATTTGGGCTTTGCTTAGAGAAGCCTTTGGAGTGGACAACGTACAGGTGAATTCTACAAACAATAGACAAATAATATAGCTATCTTGATTATCGTAATTTGCAGAAATGATATGCATCAAACAGAAATCAAATTCAGGATCGATAGAAGTGTTGCAAATTTCTAGCATAAAGTGAATTCTTAACAATATTTATCATCCATAAGTTGTAAAAAGTAAAGCGGCTATAGAGCTTGTTTTATATCTAAAGGTTCAGTTGGTTGTATGACTGTAAATAACTAGCTAAATTGACGAGTTGAAAACAAGCTAATCAAGTAAAATACAAGCCTTTGCCTTCATCTTATATCCCACTTTTTCTTCCTAAACAATTATAAATTCTACTTATCTTCGTGCATGTACCATCAACCATTAAATTCTAGCCAACACCAAATACTCACTACACCATTCTTCCACACTATTCCATAGAAAACCATCAACATAAGGTCAAGTTTGTCAATTATTCTGTTATAGAACTCAAAATTAGGTAGTTAAAATCAAGTTTCTCTTCATTAACATAGAAAATGTATAGAAGAAAGTCTTAAAGTTACGTTATAACCACATATGCATTTCCCTTGAATAATAACTGGTGCAATATTGAAATGGAAATTATTGTGTGTCACAGATAGTAGTCCTTCCCACTTTTATAATTGTATACATTGATATTGTTTATTACATAATCTTATCGTACAGGAATGAAACTTTGTAAACGATAGTGTCTTCAGGTGCTGTAAAAAGTAAAATTCTTTGAATATCCCAGATTGATTTCCAAGCAACACTTTCCACATATAATTTTATAGTTACTCATAAATTTTAATTTATTCTCAACAGGCAAGGGAGGAGTGCAAGGAATTTTATTTGAAGGTATACTCCATGTTTGTATTATCATGATTAAGTGCATGGATTCCCATAAACCAACTACATTATATTCTCTTCTCCATTTTTATACATAAATGGCATGTAAAAACATGAGAGCTTTTCATTGTGAATCATTACTTCTTTCCTTTCTTTGTCAGTCTGTCAATAGAATTAGACCAGCAACTATCAGAAGAAGCACATGGTAAGAAAATGAGAAGGCTACCACAGTGACATTCGGAGTTATATTGCTCAGAGAATATAAATTCACAACAGAATAAAAAAGTCAATACCTTTGTCCATTACCTTAGTTACTAGTCAACAGGAGAAGTAGCATTTTGCTGGTTAACAATTTCGATTTTGTGTGAGAACGTAATGAGCTTTCAATGCAAATAGCAGAGTCCATTCTCATAAAGATTCAACCACTTGAAACTCATCACGAGATTCTACCAGAGCTTATATACCCCCCAAAATGTGCTTGCTGCTCTTGAATTCGACCCAAATTGCACATACTTCTCACTGAGTAGACCTGCCTAGATTTAAAATAAGACAGAAGAGGACAACATCCAAAATGCTTAGCAAGACTATCCAATTTCTCAACACACATGAATTTGATAAATGTTGATGGCATGTTCATCACAGGGAGAAGGAGTGGGCAGTGTCCTGGTAAATTTAATGGTGTCACAACAACACATTGAAGTCAATCTCTCTGAACTAAAAGGTTACGAGAAACACATCCTCGTTGAACTTATTAAAGAGAGAAGTACCAAGTTGTCCAATAAAGCTTTGCAGGGAAATCACGGGGACTGCAGAGGTAACACATGTGAAATACTCTTTTAAGAAAAACTATTTTTACTTGAAAAAATCCTGAGAAAATGACAAATTATTTCGTCCATATAATCTATGCAGCAATCATTCTATATGAGGCAGACAAGATATCTACTGATACCCTGACATATATCAAGTGGATATTAGAGAGGTTTAAGGGGAGTAACAAAGTATTCTTTTGCTGCAGTGATCTCTCAAGGCTGGAGCCTGTAAAGTCACTGTGCACTGTTGTTCAACTCCTCCCACCTTCTATTGAAGAGGTAGAATGCTCATACTCTTTAGGGATATTTGGTAAGGTAAAGTGAACAATACTGGATAATATAAGAAAAAGAAAAGACGCTAAAATCTTCTCTATTATATTGTCTAGTTGTATATAGCATGATGTACCAAATAACCCCTTTTATGTCTTAAAATCAGCACACACTTACCTTCAACTTACCAGTCTCTTAGCTCTTACCTCCACTTTTAATTCTCTCTTTTCCAGATTGTAGAAGTTTTGGAATTAATTGCAACGCAAGAAGGAATACATTTACCTAACCAGTTGGCGGTTAAGTTTGCTAACAACTCCAACAATAACCTGAGACAAGCCATCCGCTCATTTGAAGCTACCTGGCACTTCAAGTAACACTCATCTACTTACACATCCATTTTTCATTTGTGCATACTTGAAGTCCATGTTCTGTTTTTCATGGTCAAAATTATCCCCTTACCTTATTTATTTGATGATGTGGTTTCAGTTCATACTTGACTGAAGATCAAGCTATCAAGAATGGGTGGGAAGATAAAATTGCAAATCTTGCTATAAAGATAATGCAGGAGCAAACCCCAAAGCAGTATGTGTCAATTCTAAAGCTTTGTGATTCTAAGACTTGGAAAATATCAGTCTCATTAATTTTATATATGTGCATGTTGTTCTAAGTTAAAAAAATTAACATAAAAGTTGATAATTTTTTTTTATTTTAATTTCGTTGATTAAATTTGAAAACAAATTATTTTGAAAGTAACTCAATAATTCCTATCTTAATGTCGAAATATGTCAACTTTTTTTACATATTAAAAAAAAGTAACACATCTAAACATGTTTGGTAACATAATTTTACTCAAAGTAAGTTTGACTTTTAAGCATAGCCAAAACATGCTCTAATCAACTATTGATTCAAAATGTCTACACCCAGCACAGATCTAACAGTGAAAATAATTTACTTCCATAGGCTATATAATATCCGAGGAGAACTACAAAATCTAATAGAGTATGCTGTAGCTCCTGAGTTCATATTCAAAGTAAGAGAATCCTAGTCCTTTGTCTTCCCTTAGTAATTAAATTTTATAGTAACTAATTCTCTCTTGTGCAGACCCTTGTTGAAGAATTGAAGAAAAATCTTGATGAGTACTTGCAGCCGCTATTTGACAATTTTTGTAATAAATACAATGTATGAATTCCAGCAAATCAAATGATTTATTTCACATTTCAAGGATTTTTTTTTTCCGAAACATAAAAAAACATAGCACGAGAAGTAACCATTTTTATTTTGACCAGAGAAATCATGAAGCTAAGAAGCTCATGGCGTCTGCATGTGCATGGGATCAACGAGCAGAACTTCTTAAAAGACAAACTGATTCTCGAAAGAATGTGGAACAATTTATGAGGATTGAAGGTAAGATCAGTACTAATGATACAAAATCACATGACCATAAAAGAATTTTATTTCTATCTTTTACCAATTTACACGTATAAAGGTCAGAAATTAATTACAATTAAAGATTTGGATAATGTTTCGATCATGTAAAAGACAAAAGGACTTCGACAATACTTGAGTTTAACTTGACACGAAAATTCTCCACGATTCATTCAAGGAGGGATGCAAAGTACTTGCATTCAAAATCTTGATTCTGAAAGGTTTGACAAAATGCTAAAACATGTCTGATTAAAGACCAGAAACGTTGCAGGCTTCTAAGTCGCTTCAGATCAGCCTGTCGTCCAAAATCATCCATCTGAACATCAAACTATGTACAGTATTTAGTAACAAATGTAAACATCAAAATACCAAGTACTCTAAAACATCTAAGTATCTGAGCTTCACTAGTTATTGCTTCGATCTAGATTTTTTGGTAACACCTAATATCACCATTTCACGAGCTATAAAGAGGGACATATTTCTGCCTCCTACATAAAAACAGAAGGTCACCTAAAAGCACGGTCCTTTTCAACTTGATCAACATTAACCATAGTAGGAAATGAAAAATAAAAGAATGGTTTTGCGAAATTGGGATGTAATTTGCTAAGATTGTGTGCTTAAGAAAAATTAATTTGGGTTCAAGGAATCAGTATTTTTTAGGAACAAAAAAATCATTCAGGTAGATGGGTGCAAGTGTTTGTTGCCACCTATAAGTGAGGCAAAGAAGAATAAAATGATAAGAAAGAAATTCATGAAGCGATGAGAATTATGTCTGTTTCGGCATATCATAATATCCCATATTACATCCTTCATGCATTTACCTCGGATGCTACTGTAATAAGCAATAACTTCGCTGCTATTCTATCTGTAGAACTGAGACTTCTGTTAAATAGTACAGTGTTTTGTTCATTTGTTAGCAGGTTCTCGTACACATGCTACTCTTACTCTTCAGCTTGCAGAGAACCTATGCTTTTACTTGACACATAAATGAATAGAAATTGCCATTACCTAACTGACCAATATATCATGAGAAAGGGAAAAAAAAAAAAGTTGAGCTTCACGATCATTTAGTCACAGACTTTGCGTTCTCATACAAGATCTTATTTTATGTGCATAGAATGTAATCATAATTGTTCAATATTTAAGTGTGCTACATGATTCACTTTCTGCATCTTTCCGCAGAGTTCATAGCGAAATTCATGAGTTGGTACAAGAGCTTGGTTGTAAAGAACAAGGAGTTTTGTCCAGGTGCACTCTAAGGATGATACTGGCAGTTTGATTTGCCTTTCTTTCATATTGATATGAATATAATTATAGAAAAATGCCTAGCACTCAAGTTTTGTCATAACTTGAAGAATGCATATAAAAGATGAAAATGAAATATTTTACTAAATGCTTGTTTGGCATACCTTAATGTTCAAATAAATCCCGCAAGTGTACGGGTTCGTTGTGCAAGTAATAAGTGTGATGAGAATGAGTTATCGTCCCACAGGGAGTAGAGATCACTTATGGTGTAATGGATATGTTGAAATTCGTGGTTGTAACAAAATATTGTGATTTGTGATTAACTAAATGTAATAATAATGAATAAATGCTTAACTTAAGG
>CAIGRB010084886.1:0-14757 GCA_903798255.1 Fraxinus quadrangulata | reverse complement strand
GTTGGGTTTGGGGATTTTGGGTTATGTTATAAGTTAAAACGTAATTAATACGATTTTGTGATGTTTAATTTAGTTCCCCTAATAAATTAAGAGTATTATTCTAATTAGCCCACTTTTTAAAGTACGGGGCCTAATTTTTCCTTATATTTATCTACTTATTTTAGTAACTTCTTGTGTGCAAATGGGCCGTCACATCAATGGATCATCCCACATTAAATATACCAACATTAAATATACCAATGGGCCAAAATCTTTTACATATCCTTGGGCTTTGCAACTTGTTCGATAAGAAGAATTATGGGGAATAATACATAGTGGGAATTACAAAAAATCAGGTGTTTAAAGATTGATTTTTTAAAATCAGGTCTAAAATTTATTTATGCAAAAATCAGGTAATATATTAAAACCCTAATTCACTAATCTTCCTATCTCAATTTCTCTCGTCACTATTTTCTCCCCTCCATCTCTCGCATCCCGTCATCCTCGCCTCTCATCCCTGTCTCTGTGAATGGCGCGAAGCAACGTTGTGACAAGTAGGCACAGCGACGACGCTGCCGTTCATCTCTCTCTATCGCCTCTCGCCTTCTTTAAAAACCTCCCGTCTCACGTCCTCTCTCTCCCTCCCATCACCCACCCACTTCTCTCTCTAAACACAGCAACCGTAGCTTCACCGGCCAAGAAGAGCCCAAATCGTCGAGATTTGCGGCTGTGAAATGACGTGTTTGATGCCGCACGAAGAAGTAAAGATATTTGCGAAGCAAATCCACCTACTTCGGCGACTCTTCACAGGTGGAGCTCCACGACCAGATCTGGGTGGTGTTTTGTATGGCGAACTTGATTATTTGTTGGAGGGGTGATGGTTATGGTGTGGACCGTGTGGTAGTTTTGTGAGAGGGGTGGATTTTCGCAGGCGACAATGGTGTAGTGGTGTGGTGGTGGTGCTGTGAAAGGTGATGCGAGTGTGTTCGTGGTTCTATGGACGATGGTGGTCGTCATGGTGGTGGTAAGGTGGGATGAGGTAGATTGGATGTCTGTGACCAATAATTGGTTAATTTGTAACACGTGATCTAAAAATTGTGATGGTGATGGTAGATTTGGTTCGGTAGTGATGGTCTTGTGGTGCTTGCGACGGTTGCAGGGTGAGGATGGTCGTAAGTGGTGTTGGCGGTGGTATGTAACCTAATTTTTGGTGTGTGTGACCAATTATTTGGTTATCTGTAACCAGTATTAAAATGTGATCTTAAAATTTGATAACTTATGACTTCAATATATATTGTGACCAACAAATTTAAAAATCTATGACCTGTAATTTTTTTATTTGTGACCAATGAAATAAATTGTGACCTATAAAAATTTGATTTGTGATCTCGAAATAATCTGTGACCTATAAAAAATTTTATTTGTGATCTCAAAATAATTTGTGACCAATTAAATTGATAATATGTTACTTGTAGATAAGATGTAACCTATAATTATGTATATATGACCATTAATTGTAAAATTGTGACATAATTAATAAATATATTTAATTAATTAATAAATACCTAATTTTTGTATTTTTAAAACTTAATACCTGATTTTTGCAATTGTAAAAGATAATGCCTAATTACTGAACTCTTCCCTAATACATAACTATAAAGTTTCAAAAATTGAGTGGTCCCATTTGTGAAATAACAATTATATGATTTATTAAGCTTTTGTTTGGGCCACATTTTTCCTGTTCATGTGGAGGAAAATGGAATGTTGGAACAGTAAAACTACTGAGAATTTTCTGGTCCTTCACTGTCAAACAGAAATAGAGGAAAAAGAATTTGCCACATTTACCCTTATCCCAACACTTGCACACGCCCACACTTTCATTGAAAAAGGGCAAAAATGGAATAAGGGAAATAATTGAATTTCAAATGCAATAATCTTCACTGTAGCCCCTGTGAATGATTTGACAAAAGAATGCATTATTTTTTGTTTTAATATGTACCAAACGGAGACTAAGTAATTAAATAGATCAATATCACAATAACACACACTTTATGATCACAATCATTGACTAGTATAAGTTGCACAAGATCATAGTTACAAGAGCACAAATTGTAGATCACATTAAAAATTTAGTTATAAAACGCTCATTTTTAGATCATGCATTATTTATTGGTAACAATTGTTCAAATAATTGGTTACAATTGCTTTTTATCCCACCCAACTACCACTGAAACCACCCAATCGATGCACCACCTCATTGCTATGATGCACATATGTACCCAAACATCACCGCCACCTTACTACGACCACCACGCAAATGTGTACATCCACCACATCACCACCACCACGTAGAAATGTACATCGCAACCGATCATCGCACCACCATCTACCAAACCACCACTACATGGATTTGTACACCACAACATCCTCCATCACAATACTTAAATTATAGATGTTTGACTGAGGAGAGGACACAACTATAGCAATCAAATAACACACAAAAATTGCAATGAATTTGATTTATTAAATCTTATATGTTGTACATGCCACATCATACCACCACCACCACCACCTAGTCTCTCATAGTCAAACTAGACAAAATCATAACAAACAATTTACACAAATCAAAGGAACAGAGAGAGGACGAGACCCATCAGTGGGGTACTTGGGAGAGGCTCCACTTGGCCTTCGTCGTCAACTGCTATGACACCGACCATTGGGACTTCGTCGCCTTTGAACTCCAGAAGTGAAGCTTCGACACTACCATAGCTCTATTAACACCGTCAATAATAAATTGTGGTTGGGGTGTAGGTTTGGGGTGGGGCAGTGTGCAATATACTTGATTTTTGAAATAGTAAATTTAAAATCTGATTTTTGAAATTGTAAGTGGTGTGTACTGTCTAAAGCACCCAAAAGCAATACCTTAACCTCCAAGACTAATGTAGTAGTGGAAATAAGAGTCGATCCCACAAAGAGTTTGTAATTCAATATTTTATGCTTTGTATAATTATCGGGAGATTTTTGTATGTAAACAATTGTAAATAACGCAATTAATAACGATGAAAATTAAATTAACGAAAACAATCAAAAGACTAACNAATAAAAATTAAATTAACAAAAATAATTAAAAGACTAACCTTGGTCTAAGTTCACATCTACCGTCGAAAATTCACAATTGATCATAG
Source organism: Fraxinus quadrangulata (assembly GCA_903798255.1). Taxonomy (NCBI): domain Eukaryota; kingdom Viridiplantae; phylum Streptophyta; class Magnoliopsida; order Lamiales; family Oleaceae; genus Fraxinus; species Fraxinus quadrangulata. Next base: position 11,593 of record CAIGRB010084886.1, on the reverse strand, counting down.
ATGCAATGAAAGTTCAATTCATATTTTGAATATTTATCATTAGAATGAATTCTCATTTCTCCTTAATTTTAGTTAGTTAAAACCTAGCGTTTTAATTAACTCTAATTATTAAATAACTAAATACCAGCTCTCAACATTCAATTTAATAACAGTTTTACATAATAGAGAAATGGATGAACTAGATAACATAAATACAAGCGGTTGTATTCAATCTATTTAAACATTCTTCTTAAGATTTAATAATCTCTATCGCAGAAAATCATCAAATTCTAGTGCTTCACAACTTAAAGGTATCAAACAATTATGTATTTGATGTTTAACGTAACGGTAGATTGTTACAATCAATGAACTAGTGGGCTCTCTAGCAATTAATCACAACAAAATCATAGAAATTAATGCAGAAGAACATTCAATACACAAAATATAAATCAAACAATAAGATAAACTATCTAAATCTCATAATATGTGGTTCCGAGGTTTCCATTTCCTTCGATCGAGTGTAAAAGTTTAATTACAATTCATGAATCTAAGAGAGAAATAATGAAGAATGGAGTTTTGTTGCTTCTTTTACGTTTTGGGTCGAGTTAGGATTTAAAGGATGCCAAAAAGATTGCATTGAATTGTTATCAAAATAAAAATAAGGAAAATTGGATATTTGCCCATTTAGCCTTGAGGCGCGTACCTGGTGCAGCCTAGGGCACGCACCTTGGGGGTTTGGAAGATTCAGGCAAGACATTTTTGGTCTGGGGCGCGCGCTTTGCCTAATTTTCGGCAGCTGAACAGTTCGCGGTATTTTTGTCATAACTTTCTCTTTCGATATTTGATTGAGGCGATTCAAGATGCGTTGGAAAGATAACTCAAAGGACTACGACTTTGATTGGGATATCATCTTCAAATTCGATTGTTTTCATGTCAAACATGATTCTCAATATGAGGATGAGAAGTGGTACATAACTTTTTCGATTGAAAATTGATGTGTGATTAGACTTTGATGATATTTCATCACTTTGATATCGTCTTTCATCCAATTGAATTCTAACACTCTCAAATCTTCATCGTGAGATTCCACCTAACTTTTTAGTATTAGCATTTCGATCCCCAAACTTCGTTTTATTACCTTTTGACATTTGTTCACTTATTTCTTCCAAATTACACCGTATCCATATAATTGCCACCTAAATCAAAATATAAATGTAATGAGTATATTTTGGCACTGATTAATCATACGAGCACATAAAATAAGGAAAAAAATATACATTTTATATTCCTGTCAAATTTCCCCATACATAGCTTTTACTCGTCCTCAGGCAAAACTCAAATTTAATTTTCCTAAAACACCCAGATCATAATGCCATGAATATAGAACAATCAAACTCTTTTCAAAATACATAAGATATCATGAATAAATATTTCCACATAACTCATAATCAATTAGCAAGCATTTTCAAATGAAGATGGAGTAAATTAAACATGTAGACTCTCACAGATATAAACACTCAACTCTTACATGTTTAAAAGGTAAGTGTTTCACGCAAATTCATTCCAATGGAGATGCTCTACTATATGCTTGCATATCTTCTCATTTGCAACCACTTTTATCACATGTTTAACAAGAATTATAAGGATTTTTCAAGGATTGTAACGTGGCTTAGAGTCAATATAAGAAATATTTGGGTATGTGACTCAAGAGCCACCGAAATTAGTGGTGCAAAAATGAATAGACTTAGCTCAAATATATACATAAGACATGTAAAATCAATTACTCCACATGATAGCTTCTTCACTTCGCATCTATCCCACACAAGCCGAACTCTTTCTTGAGATGTAGGAAGAGTTATGAATATAGATATTTTGTAACACTAAAATCGCTCTCCTTCATCACTTAGTTTCTCTTTTTTTTCCCTTTCTTTATCTTCTATCATTTATTTTTTTCTCTCATTTTTTTTACTCAATATATAAACTCCAAATGTTACATGAATGGAACTCTATGAATTGACATACGAAATTTGTTCCCATTCACCAATTATAGCACAACCAAAAATCTTGATACCCCCACACTTATTTTCTTGCACATCCATACATATCATGATATTGAACAATACTCCACTAGCTCTAAGGCTTAGGTAAAGACATTGTTTTTTCTATTTAAAGCTTGTAATGTGGGTTTATAAAAAGAAAAAGCAATCAGGCTCAAAGGGGTTTACCAAAGGAAAAGTCAATTACATGGTAGGCTATTTGGCTAATGTAGCTAATTTATATAATAAAGATGATCTTAATCATGTTCGTGCCTTCATGTGTTAATGTGATCTTGAAGAGAATCAATGCAAATTCTAAAAAACAAAACTATGGAAGAATATCACGCATGAAAAAAATAATGAGACTGTTATGGATGTATCAATCTAAAGGCTTAAAATCTCACCGACTTTCTATCTATAAAATTTAGTTACTACCATCCTCAAAGAAAATAACTTAACTAATTAACTCTAAGTTGGAGGATTATTCATTCAATCATATTATGAGTTCTTCAAAAACCTAATTCATTCTTGCAAATAGTAAACACAACAAAAAACAATCATTTAACCTCAGCTCATCTTCTTGAAAAATAATGTAAAAATCTTCAAAAATTAAACTCACTCAATCTAAATGGAATCTAAATCCAAATATCTAAACCCTTCTTCACACTTAAAACTTACGTTTTCCCCAATGTAAGATACAATGTAAAGAAAATGACAAATACAACTAAAATATGAATGCGAAAAATAAATATAAAAAGATAAAAGAACGAAATCCCCTTGGGTTGTCTTCCAAGTAGCACATTTGTTTATTATCTTTAGCTTGACTCAATATTTCCTTGTTCAACCTGGATCTATCATGGGCGATTTCGATATTCCTTGCAGTGCACCAAGTCCATTGAAAATTATAACTGACAATATTCCTCCACCTACATGAAATGTATACTTGTAATTACTAGGGTGAGATTTCAAATCCGGAATGAAAGTTTGCAAAACAAAAAGTAGAGACTTCTCATTAGAAACTGGTAATATAAAACAAGAACTGTTACCTGAATTTGGAAGAGCATTTAATGCTAATACAGTTCTTTGTAACTCGGTGTTTAAGGCCAGCTCCACTTTTTCCTTCCCAAAATGCTCATAATTGACTGCTTTCCATTCTTTTTTGGTATCAAATTTGAAAACATCATGTGCTAAATGATCAATCACATCAATAAAATGAACATGATTATTATTATAAAAATATTTCATGGAATTATAGATATTAAGTTTAATGATCTTATTATCAAATTTCATAGTCAATGTGCCATTATTAAAATTCATTTTAGTTTTGGATGTCATTAAGATCGGTCTTCCTAACAAGATAGAGGTAGTATGATTACTATTACCCATGTCAAGCACATAAAAATCAGAGAAAAAATCAAATCATCAATTTTCACAAGACCATCCTCAACTTACCCCTTAGGATAGACATTAGATTTATCTACCAATTGAATTATCATATCAGTTTTATTTAAAGGTCCAAGTTTCAAGGAAGTGTATACAGAATATGGCATGACATTAACAGATACTTCTGAATCTAGCATGACATTTTCAAACTTAGTGTCACCTATCATGCAAGGGATAGTGAACATACATGGATCCGTGCACTTTGCTGGAAGTTTCTCTTGAATAATTGCAGATATATGTTCTTCAACTTTTACTTTTTCAATCCCTTTCAGTTTCTATTTCCTCTTACTTGTGTACAATTGTTTCAAAACTTTAGCATAACGAGGCACTTTTTTAATAATATCTAAAAGTGAAATATTTACCTCGCATTTACTAAAAATTTCATCCAGCTCATCATGATCTCATTCATATTACCTAGACCCTACTAAAGCTTGAGGAAAAGGAGGTATAGGTTTATAATTAGAAAGATGTGAAACTGGAGGTATAGGTTTATAATTAGAAAGAGGTGAAACTTACGCTTAGTTACCTCACTATCGTTGGGAACACTATTTTTCGCTGTAATATATTCCTCATTTTCTTCATTCGATAATGTAGGGGCCACCTTCGTGCCACTCCTTAACAAGATTGTACTCACATTTTCTTTTGGATTCACCACTATTTGAGATAGTAATTTTCTTGAATTCTGTGACTCCAACCGACTGATCGTGTTAACCACTTGACCCATTTGATTCTCCAAACATTGAATGCTAGCCCTGGTCTTCTGTTGAAATTGTAAAGTGTTAGTGGCAAGAGATTTAACAATACCTTCTAAAAACATACTAAGGTTAGAAGTTTGGCCCTGTTGTTGTCTCGTGTGGTATGGCTGATTATATTGCTGAAAATTCTATCGATTTTGATTCATATGTTGATTCACTTGTCGATTTCCATAGCTAAAATTTGGATGATCCCTCCATTCCTGGTTATACATATTTGAATGGGATCATAATTCCTCTATGGTTGTCTAGGAAAGCTACTGACTGCATTTACGTATTTAGTGGATTCTTCTTGAAGTGTTGGGTACATATTAGTTGGATGTCCTACCAATGAACAAATTCCACATGCATTCGCTATTTGCATAGTACCTATGGCCATTTGACAAACAAGAGTAGTTAGACTCGCTATTTTTGTTCAAGAGATGAGACATTTACCTCGTTAACNTTCCTCCACCTACATGAAATGTATACTTGTAATTACTAGGGTGAGATTTCAAATCCGGAATGAAAGTTTGCAAAACAAAAAGTAGAGACTTCTCATTAGAAACTGGTAATATAAAACAAGAACTGTTACCTGAATTTGGAAGAGCATTTAATGCTAATACAGTTCTTTGTAACTCGGTGTTTAAGGCCAGCTCCACTTTTTCCTTCCCAAAATGCTCATAATTGACTGCTTTCCATTCTTTTTTGGTATCAAATTTGAAAACATCATGTGCTAAATGATCAATCACATCAATAAAATGAACATGATTATTATTATAAAAATATTTCATGGAATTATAGATATTAAGTTTAATGATCTTATTATCAAATTTCATAGTCAATGTGCCATTATTAAAATTCATTTTAGTTTTGGATGTCATTAAGATCGGTCTTCCTAACAAGATAGAGGTAGTATGATTACTATTACCCATGTCAAGCACATAAAAATCAGAGAAAAAATCAAATCATCAATTTTCACAAGACCATCCTCAACTTACCCCTTAGGATAGACATTAGATTTATCTACCAATTGAATTATCATATCAGTTTTATTTAAAGGTCCAAGTTTCAAGGAAGTGTATACAGAATATGGCATGACATTAACAGATACTTCTGAATCTAGCATGACATTTTCAAACTTAGTGTCACCTATCATGCAAGGGATAGTGAACATACATGGATCCGTGCACTTTGCTGGAAGTTTCTCTTGAATAATTGCAGATATATGTTCTTCAACTTTTACTTTTTCAATCCCTTTCAGTTTCTATTTCCTCTTACTTGTGTACAATTGTTTCAAAACTTTAGCATAACGAGGCACTTTTTTAATAATATCTAAAAGTGAAATATTTACCTCGCATTTACTAAAAATTTCATCCAGCTCATCATGATCTCATTCATATTACCTAGACCCTACTAAAGCTTGAGGAAAAGGAGGTATAGGTTTATAATTAGAAAGATGTGAAACTGGAGGTATAGGTTTATAATTAGAAAGAGGTGAAACTTACGCTTAGTTACCTCACTATCGTTGGGAACACTATTTTTCGCTGTAATATATTCCTCATTTTCTTCATTCGATAATGTAGGGGCCACCTTCGTGCCACTCCTTAACAAGATTGTACTCACATTTTCTTTTGGATTCACCACTATTTGAGATAGTAATTTTCTTGAATTCTGTGACTCCAACCGACTGATCGTGTTAACCACTTGACCCATTTGATTCTCCAAACATTGAATGCTAGCCCTGGTCTTCTGTTGAAATTGTAAAGTGTTAGTGGCAAGAGATTTAACAATACCTTCTAAAAACATACTAAGGTTAGAAGTTTGGCCCTGTTGTTGTCTCGTGTGGTATGGCTGATTATATTGCTGAAAATTCTATCGATTTTGATTCATATGTTGATTCACTTGTCGATTTCCATAGCTAAAATTTGGATGATCCCTCCATTCCTGGTTATACATATTTGAATGGGATCATAATTCCTCTATGGTTGTCTAGGAAAGCTACTGACTGCATTTACGTATTTAGTGGATTCTTCTTGAAGTGTTGGGTACATATTAGTTGGATGTCCTACCAATGAACAAATTCCACATGCATTCGCTATTTGCATAGTACCTATGGCCATTTGACAAACAAGAGTAGTTAGACTCGCTATTTTTGTTCAAGAGATGAGACATTTACCTCGTTAACTTATATAGAAAGGGAATTAAATCTAGTGTCAAACTGTTGAGAGTTGACTGTCATGTTTGCAATTAAGTTCCTCGCTCATTCGGGAGTTTTATCCACCAAAGCCCCTTTACTTGCAGTGTCAATCATGCTCCTTTTTGTGGGTTAAAGACCTTCATAGAAGTATTGGATGAGAAGTTGTTCACTGATTTGAAGATGGGGACAATTTGCACACAATTTCTTGAATCACTCTCAATACTCATGTTTGAATTCCCCGTTATATTGGCTTACACCACAGATTTCCTTCCTAATATTTGTTGCCCTCGAAGCTGGAAAATATTTCTCCAAAAATAACCTCTTAATTCCATCCCATGTGATAATGCTTTCCGATGGTAGATAATAGAGTCAATCTATAGTCGAATCCTTCAAAGAAAATGGAAAGGGCCCTCAGTTTAATCTCTTCTTCAGTAATCTTCGTGGATTTCATATTTGTACAGACCACATGAAATTCTTTAAGATATTTATGAGGATCTTCACCTATAAGACCATGAAAAGTTGGCAAAAGATGTATTAGCCCAAATTTAAGCTCGAATGTAGTAGCAGCATCTAAATTAGGAAACGTTATGTATAGAGGTTGTTGATTCAATGTAGAGGCTGCAAGCTCCTTCAAAATTCTATTTTCGGCGATGATTTCTTTTCTTTCAAAATCAAAATCACTTATAAGTATGATGTTGATGTTGAGATTGCTTTCTTCAAGATTCGGTCAAATGTCAATCCTTAACCTGTGCAAGGTTCTTTTTAATTCCGTATCGTATTGCAAATTACCTTGATTAGAAGATCGAGTTGCAGGCATGAACAAATAGAATAAATGAAAAAAAAAATTAAAAAGAAGTTAGAGTAAAAAAAATAAATAAAATTCTATGCTAAAATTTTCAAAAACGATAAAAGCTTAAAAATCCTAGAAAATTACGAAATAACTAAAGTACAAAAATAAATTAGAACCACTCCACCCTAGAAAATCCACAATTGATCATAGATAGAATGATAATTCAATTCATATTTTGAATATTCATCGTTGGAATTGATTCCCATTTCTCCTTAATTTTAGTTAGTTAGAAACTAGCGTTCTAATTAACCTTAATTATTAAATAACCCTAGATCAGAGCTTAAAATTCAATTTAATAACAGTTTTACATAATATAAAATCGATGAACAAGATAACACAAACACCAGCGGTTGCATTCAATCTATTTAAACATTCTTCTTAAGATTCAATAATCTCTATCGCAGAAAATTATCAAATTCTAGTGCTTCACAAGTTAAATGGATCAAATAATTACGGATTTAGCGGTAGATTGTTAAAATCAATGAACTAGTGGACCCTCTAACAATTAAACGCAACAAATCATAGAAATAAATGCAAAAGAACATTCAATACACAAAATATAAATCAAACAATAAGAAAAACTATTTAAATATCACAATATGTGGTTCCGATGCTTTTGTTTCCTTCGACCGAGTGTAAAATTTTAGTTACAATTCATGAATCTAAGAGAGAAATAATGAAGAATGGAGTTTTGAGGCCTCTTTTACATTCTGGGTCGAGTTAGGATTTAAAGAATGTCAAAAAGATTGCAATAAATTGTTACCAAAACAAAAATAAGGAAAATTGGATATTTTTCCTTTTAGCCTTGAGGCGCGTACTTAGTGCAACATAGAATACGTGCCTTGGGGGGTTTGGAAGCTTTAGGTGAGGCATTGTTGGTCTGGGGCGCTCGCCTCTTATCATAACTTCATCTAATTTTTGGTAGCTGAATAGCTCTCAGTATTTTTATCATAATTTTCTCTCTCGATATCTAATTGAGGTGATTCAAGATGCATTGGAAAGATAACTCAAAGGGCTACAATTTTTCTTCAAATATCATCTTCCAATTCGATTTTGTACATGTCAAACATGGGTCTCAATATGAGGTTGAGAACTGGTGCATAATTTTTTCGATTGAAAATTGATGTGTGATCATACTTTGCGATATTTCATCCATTTGATGTCTTCTTTCATCCAATTGACTCCAACACACTCAAATTTTCATCGTGAGATTCCACCTAACTTTTGAGTATTTGTATTTCGATCCTCAAGCTTCGTTTTCTTTTCTTTTGGCTCTTGTTCGCTTATTTCTTTCAAATTACGCAATATCCATAGAATTGCCACCTAAATCAAAATATGAACGTAATGAGTACATTTTGACACTGATTAATCATACGAGCACATAAAATAAGGAAGAAAAAATATGTATTTTACATTCCTATCAGTAAGTTGAAAACTAGGGCTATGTGTAATTTCCTCAAAATTATAGTAGCAATGCTATATTATTTATTTAAATATTCACTATCTTGATATGATCTATTTTAAGAAAATATTTAAAAGATGCTCTCCATTGCGTCGTTAAGAATAATATATAAATTTTGTTTAACATTATTATAAATAGTTATAGACCTTGTTTGATCCTCATGTTATCAAAATATATTATTCTCTATCTTCTTTTCATTTTCAATAAATTAATATTACACACAATTCAAATTTTTTTTTTCATTTTTAACCACACATTCTCTATCAATCTATTATTTCAAAATGCATTCTATACAAAAAGTGGAGTTCAAACAGGTACATAGTATGAAAAATAGTAGTGAATTTCATGAAGTATGTGGATAAATGATAATGATGAGTATTAGTTATGAATGTGTGCTTGAAATTAATGTCTAAATTTATAAACTAATTTATAAATTGTATCCAAACTGTGGCATAGTTGCTCTCTTACTTTTAATTTTTTTTTTTTTTTATATGGGCTAGTTTCACAAATACACTAGAAAAATAAATTATTTTAAGACATTCGACCTTTATTTACAAAAAATTATGTTACATTTGTGTGTTGCACACTTTTTTATGCCACATTGCTACTGCCACTACCTTGATGCTTATCACCATCAATAATCACCTCTACATAATAACTCGGTCCAAACCACCACCACCACCACCACCACCACATTCAGTCACTAGATATGTACCATTTGAAATCAGATATGCACAACAAGCAACACGATTACCCACCAATCCATCACCACCATCCCTTTATTTGTAGATGAACGACAATGTTCAAATCGGGAATGCTTTGTGTGTGTTAATTTAGATTAACAACCATCATGATTTGATAGCCACACCACCAAGACGTTCACTAACTATCATTATTTGTTATTGTTTTGTGTGTCACACAAGTGAAATAAATAAATTGTCCATATTTGAGTTTTTTGTTGTTGCCATAATTCCATCACCATCGGATATCGAAGAGGGGTGGGGAATAGAGGAGGTGAGAGAGCAAGCTATTGTTTGTGTATTGGATTATTACACACTATTTTGAAAAAATAAAAATGGGGAAGTATAGTTGTTTCCTCTTTTTATTTTCGGCCTGTGCAGGCTAACTTCAACCTACTGTTGAAGGCAGCCCAGCCCAGTGCCTAGTCTGAGCTATGTATGGGTCTGATTGCCTAGGCCTGGATGGCCCATTCCAATCCTATTGACCCCCTTAATGATGCAAAGACATTGATCTAAACTTCAAGAATTGACCAAACAGGGGATGAGCGACTTTAGCTTTATAGTATTAAGTAAGGTACTCCATCTCAAATCTTATGGATACCTATTTAAAATTTTCCACTGAAGTAGGATAGCATTTCCAAGAGCAGTTGAAAAGCAACAAAGAAAAGTATTTTCACTTAGGAAAAAAATAAAAAATGAAGAACCCATGTCAACTAGGATGGATATGTATGTGTGTGTGTGTGTGTGTGTGTGTGTTAATGAACTAATAAATAGGGAAAAAAAAATTTATTTTTGCCTTAAAAAATAAATGGGCTTGGGGGCAAGCCTGTCCCCCTCCCTTGACTTCTGCCTATCAATCAAACCAAATCTTTCATAGTTCAATCTTAGGCCACCGATTGTAAACCGAAAAGGAAGAGAAAAACCGAAACAATAAAAATATGTGAAACTAAGTTCCATATTCAAGCACAAGCAATGGCTGCTTCGATCTGATGAATGCATCCAAGAGTATCTTTCATGTTAGTGGATTAAGGGCTTGATATCGTTGTCTTCTTAAAATCAATTGTGTCAACCATAACCTCTCCGTCAATGATGAGTTCATAAACATATTACACAACAAATAGGGGTGGAGCTAAAATTATAGAGCTATGGATGCAACTTTCTATAACTAAAATCATGGGGGGCAAAATCTTGAATTACAAAAATTTACTTGTTGGGGGCAAAATACATAATTATAAAGAATTTAAAATAAGATTTAAAAGATCTAAAATGAAGTGTGAGAACAGTTGATTCCATTGCCCCCATACTAAATTCACCGTTGACACCATCAATATTCTAGAACAAACTTTGGGTTAACATCGTAGGTGATGTTACAGTTGCATCTGTTACATTTAAATTGGTGCACCTCACACATTCAAACACCAATTATGTAAAACTATCAAAATCAAGGACAAGGATTCGTTTATGCTTAGTTGCTATAACCTACTGCTAGAAGAACCAGATAATGGTATTTTTGGATTTTTATCTCATAAATGATATTCGATTTAGGGTAATTATATTACCACTACACAATTTTTTAAGTGCACCACATTTTTTTAATAATTTTCTTATTTATGTAAATATTCTAAAATGAAATTACGTAATTAATAAATAATTATTCTAAAATAAAATTTTGTTCCACCACAAATAAAACCTAATCGAGAAAACTAAAAAATATTATTTACTCCAAGCTTGTCTTAAATTTTGTTTGTTTTATTCTCTTAATTTCTGTTCACGTCAGCCAAAGATTACAATTTAAATTCAATCAACAACCAAAAATTAAAATTCAGTTCTCCCAATCAAAAAATTTACAGCAAAAGTTAGTTGCAGTAATTTTGCATCCCAAATCTTAGACAGAAAATTAACAAAAAGTAAATTGCAATCAAAATATAAATAAAACCCAGGAAATTCTACGGACCTACTGAATCAAGTTGTATTTTGTGAAAGGGTTGAGAAAAATAATAAGTAATATTGAAAGGATGAGTACATCACAAAGTGTACATGCATTGTTCACGAAAAATATGTTTCGGATTTAAATAACCGCAAGTGCACGGTTCGTTGACAAGTAATAAAGTAGAAATCCTAGAATTTCGAGTATTGTTCCCACGAGGATTGA